>JACGTP010000899.1:0-16211 GCA_023678845.1 Mischocyttarus mexicanus
TTTTCTGCTCTTCCATTAGCTGAACTTCATCTGCCGTTTTCTGAATAATCTCTTCCGTAATTACAGTAGGCTCTCCTTTCTTTATGGGCTTCTTCTTCCTCTTAACTATTTTAGTTGTTGGTGTCTCTATCACTTCAATTACTTCTGGCATTTCCTCCTTCTGTTTTTCACGTTCTTCCAAAAGTGGTATTGCCTGTTCTTCTTTTGGCTTTTCTATAACAAATTCTTCTACCACTTCTTCGGGGACACCAGACTGTGTAATTCTTGTCTTCTTTTTCTTAATAACTTTTCTTGTTGGAGTTTCAGTAATTTCTGCAATGTTTTGCTGTTGCATTTGTTTTGTTTCATTTTCTGTTTTTTCTATAACTTGAATTATTTTTGTTGGTTTACCTTTTTTTTGTTATGGTTTTTTCAATTACTTTCTTCTCCGGTGTTTCAACTATCATTATTATTTCTTCATGCATTTCTTGTGTCATTGGCTCTGGTATTATTTCTTTCGCTTGTACGCTTTCCACTATCTCAGTTTTCTCAGTTACGTTTTTCTTTTTTGGTCTAATTAAAATCTGGTCTTCTGTGAATTCTTCATCTTTCTGTATTTTAGCAGCTTTTCTAATTGATATTTCTCCTGGTTTTTCTACTGTCACTTCCGTTACATAGCTTTCTTTGTCTTGTTTCTTTTTTGATTGTATTTTATCGTCAAGTGGAATTTCCTCGATTTCTTCTATCTTACTAGGTATTATTTCTTCTTCGTTTACAACATCGGTTATTTCTTCTATTGACATAAATTGTTTTTTCGGTATTTGTGGTAAGGTTGATTTAATATTTTCTAATTCTTCTTCGATAACGACAATATTTTCTTCTTCTTTTCCTAAAGTTGGCTTCTTTTTTCGTATTATTGTTTTCTTAGTTTTAATAGCTGCTGAATCTTCGTCCTTACTGCCACGTCTAAATTTCGTTGTGTATTCTTCTATCACCTCAGTATCAGATTCGACCGACGGTTGTGTAGTTATATCGTGTTTTGTTTTGTGTGGTAATGTAATTTTGGTGTCATGTTGCACTGGTGCTTCTGTTGTTTCTGAAATGTATACAGAACAAGTGTGATATGACAAAGATGTGATGATTTGAGAATTTGTTGATTACTTTATTTGGTTTGACTTCTATGCTCCTTCGACACATTGTTCAGGATTCATTTAAATGATACTTTACACCTTCATACTATTCTGCAATATAGTACATAATAATTTCATTTGAAAGAAGGTAATATCTATCGATAAAAACAGTGTATCTCTATTACATTGTTGAATCGTCAATGTATACAGATATTAATAAGCCGGGTAAATCGAATATGATATTGGTTATCTTTATAATGAAATATGTAATATATTCATGATTTAGTAGTGGATTTGTATATTTGTGTTGTATTGTATCTTTGTGTTTTCAGACCGATTATTGGAATGTATTATTTATTTATGAATTGTTTCTTATCTTCTACCTAACGTTTTTTTTTTATAAGAGCCACTACTTTCTATTGTACTTACCTATTTACATCACGATTGCTTCTTAATTATTATTAGATATCTACCTGTCTCATTTTCATTTTTTTTATTCAATAGTTTATAATTTATATAATTATTTATTCATCAATGGGTAATTTATTAATATATATTCTTTTGTTTTAAAAGATAAAAAATCTTGTTTTCGATTCATTTGTTAAATATTGTCTTAGTTGGTCATTTTTGAATGTTGTCACGTCCATTGGTCAGCAATTGTCATATAGATTTACTGTAATAATACTCACCTATTACGTTTGTCAGACGATCAGCTTCAATTGACACATTTGCTACCTTTGTTAATGGCATTACAGATTCAAGCAAGACTGATTCGCATTCTCCAACATTTCCCAATTCTGTAACAATGATACTTTCTCTGGGTTCTTCAAGTTCACGAGCCTTTTTACTTTCTGGCTTTGAAATTTTAAACTCTGTTGTTGTATCTTCAACAAGAACTTCAGTTTTTAATGCAACTTCCGTCTTTACAACGTCAGGCAAAGCACTAACTTCTTTTATAGTTTCTTTATCTTCTTGTTTACTTTCTTTTTCAGTCGTCATAATTTGAGTTACTTCAAAGCTTTCAGACGTACGGAAAGTAACCTCAGCTGTTGCCAGTGATATCGTTTTGTCGATAACAAGATTGCGCTCACTTTCCTGTGGAACCGTTTGCATCTCTTCAAAAGTTTCGTATGGTATTTGTTCAGGTATTATAGTTTTGGTTTCTGGTACAATCGTTTCAGTAAGACTTTCTGTCGTTGATGATGTTATAACTTGAGACTTTTGAGCAACCTGTCTGCCAAACAAACTGGATAAAGCTGTTTGTTTAATTGGTTCTTCCGGAGTCGGAAGATCTTTTTCTATTTCGCTGGTCGCAACTTCTGAAATCGACAGCGAAGTTAATTCCTCTAATTGTGGTTTACCTTTTTGTTCTTCCGGTAATTTAGCCTTTTCTAATTGATCTACATTTGTCACTGTCAAAACTTCAGATATTTCAGCTGCTTCGATACTCAACATATTTGGGAATGCCTTAAATTCCGTAGGTACATCTGGACTTGGTAATGTTTTTTCAGCTTCACTGAAAATAACTTCAGAAACTACGAGCGAACTTAATTCCTCTACTTCAGGTTTCCTTTTCTGACTTTCTGGTTTCTCGAGTTTTGGCATTTCTTCTACAGTTGAGACTGTTATGATTTCAGTTTTTTCGGCTACCTCTCTGGTAAGTAACTTTGGTTCTGCTATTTTTTGACCAGGTTTTTCTGGACTTATTAAAGTTTTTTCTGATTCATTTGATACTATTTGACATACAGATACGGATGTTAATTCTTCGAAATGAGGTTTACCTTTCTGTTCTTTCGGTATTTCTAGTTTTTCCAATTCCTCGGCGTTACTCATAGATAGAACTTGACTGGTCTCGGCAACTTCTCTCCCTGTGAGTAAAGATGTTGCCATAAATTTGTTTGGTACCTCTGGACTTGGTAAGACGTCTTCACTTTCATGCGAAACTACTTGAGAAACTAAGACGGAAGTTAATTCTTCTAACTGAGGTTTTCCCTTTTGTTCTCCCGGTTTAATTAATCTAGACAATTCTTCTGCACTTGTCATTGTTAATATTTGACTTGTTTCTGCCACATCTCTACCAGAGAAACTTGTTTGTGCTGTTTTCTTGGAAGGTTTTTCTAATTCCGCTAATGTGTCTTCCATTTCATTAGACAATATTTGTGAAATAGTTAGAGGTGATAATTCCTCAAAACTAGGATTACCTTTTTGCTCATCGGGTAATTTAGATTCAAGCAATTGTTCCACACTTGTCACGGTCATTACTTGCATTGTTTGAGCTACATCCCGACCAAAGATATTTGGTTGCGCTTCTCTTTCAGTTGGAACTTCTGGACTAGGCATTGTTTCTTCTAATTCGTTAGATATTATTTGAGATACTGTTAATGAAGATAACTCTTCCAAACGTGGTTTACCTTTTTGCTTTTCAGGCTCTTGGAGTGATACTAATTGTTCAGCACTTGTCATAGTAAATACTTGACTAGTTTGAGCGATATCTCTACCCAGCAAACTTGGTTGAGCGACCTTTTCTGAAGGCATTTCTGCAGTAGGCAAAGAAGTTTCAGCTTCGTTCGAAACTATTTGTGAGACAGTTAAAGGAGTCAATTCCTCCAAACCCGGTTTACCTTTTTCTTCTTTTGGTACTTCTGTACTTAAATCTTGGGTTTCGGTGTTAATCATTACCTCGGTCGTTTCCGCTACTTCTCTACCGGAAATATTGAATTGTGCTATTTGATCTTTAGGAACTTCTTTTTGCAACAGTGTATCTTCAGTTTCGTTTAGGATTATCTCAGAAACGGATACACTAGATAGTTCTTCAACTTCGACTTTTGTTTGTTTTTCTTCGAATTTAAGATGTTCCATTATGTCTGCGGCACTTCCTACAGTTAATACTTGTAAAGTTTCAATAGCTTCTTTACTTAACAAATTAGCAAGTGCTTTTTGTTCTTTTGGAACGGTTGATACAGGCAAGATATCTTCAGTCTCGTTTGAAATAACTTCAGTAACTGTAACTGTACTTAAACCTTCTAACTGAGGTTTTACTGTCTGTTCAGTTGGTTTAAAATCTTTCCCTTCAAATGTATCCTCACGTTCGCCTAATGTTGTTTCAGTTTCAATAACAGCCTCGCTAGGAGTTTGTAATAAAGTTGCTTGAGAAGAAATTGGTTCTTCTTTGCGAATCTCTTCTACATTTTGTACGCCTTCTACCAAAGATTTCTGTACCGTTTCAAATAATCCAATTTCGGTTGTAGCTTTAACCTCTTGTCGCTTAGGTGCGACATTAAATACATCTTCCTTATCTTCTGTAATTATTTCTGATATCTGCAAAGGTTTGTTCTGTTGGAAATCAACGTCTGCCTTTTGCATAGATGGCTTAAAAATATCCTCAAAAGTTTTCTCCCTTTCTTCGACTAAATTTTGTTCCACGATAATACTTTCGAATGTATCACGGTGGGGCGTTGCTTTTTGCGGCGTGACACTTAAATCGGTGTCCTTTTCAGGGATATTAACTTGCGACTCTATAAGTGTTGTTTCAATCATTCCATGTTCCGTAATGATCGTAGAAGAAGCTGTTTGCGATGTGGCAAGTTCTTTAGTTTGCAAAGATTCTTCTATCTCAGCCGAAGTCACTTCAGTGACAGAAATACTGTGGCCCTCTTCAAACATGGTATTGGCAGTAGTAGAAATTGTTTTAGAATATTCATCAAATAAACCTTCGCTTTCCGCGCTAGGAATATCTTCAATGATCAATGGCTCCAGCGTGTCTTGTTTCGTGTGGGCTTTCATTTCAATTTTTTCAAACGGTTTTACAGAACCAGTACTTTGTTCTATTAATAATTCAGATGTTTCAGCAACATCCATTCCAATTCTCGTTAATTTCATTTGTGCAGTACTATGAGTATATTCTGGTACTATCATTATATCTTCCTTATCCTGCGTTACCACAGTATCAATTATTATACTTTTTTCTTCAACGAAACCAATTTCTGCGCTACGTTTATCCAATTCCAACTTATCTGAAATTATCGAACTTTGTTCTTGGGGAATTGTTTCATCGATATTTATTGATTCTAAAATAGATTGCGTACGGTGCGCCTCTAATACAGCTGGTTTAACTGCTTCCGGTAATGTACCAAGACCTTCGCGCAAATTGATTTCAAGTTGTTCAGCAACTTCTTTAGCATCTAACGAAGGAATTGCCGTTTTCTCGTCAGGCTTCTTTTCTAAAACAAGTTCTGATTCCACATCTTGTGTAACAGTAGCTTCTGTGATTGCTATGAATCTATTATCGTCTAAAGCAACGCGTGCCTTGGTAGATGTTAATGGTACTTGTTCAACTGTGTCTATTTCTTTCTCACCTAAAATTTCTTCGGTCAATTGAACCGTCTCGTAAGGCTTTTGTCCAATTTGAGCGGTAGCCGACGATGGCTTAATTATATCCAATTTACCTGTACTTAAATCAGTTATAATTTCAGTCTTTTCAGCAACTTCGTGTCCAGTAATAATACTTGGTACAGCTTCTCGACTTCTATCTCGAAATGTGGTGAGAATGTCCTCTTTATCCGATACATTCACCTCCGTGACAGTTGTAACGCGTTTACCTTCTTCTATAGATGTTTGAATTTCCTGAGTAGTTGGTTTGAATTTTCCTTCGAAGGGTGCTTCTTGATCTTGAGAAATATCCTGAGTTATTAACAAACTTTGTTGCACTTCCTGAGTAGGGATTGCAGTTTTTGCATCTGGTTTCTTTACATGGACTTCACCAACCGAATCTTCAGTGGTTATTGTTGTTGTTTCCGCAATTCCATGGCCCGAATCTATTCCACGAAGAGCCGAATGTTTCGATGGTTGTTCTTCAGGCACGTAAATAGATTCTTTTTCAATTGTCGTCACTTGTGATATGGTAACAGTTGTTCTATCATATTCCAAACCTACGTTAGCTATTTTATTTTCTGGTATCGATGTTGGTAAAAATTGTTCTTCACTTTCTTGAACAATCGGTTGTGATTCTATTAACGGTATCAAAGGTATGTGTTCCGGTTTAACCGTTGACATAGATATTTTGTCTTTAATCAATTCTGCAGTAGTATAATCCACAATTTGCATCATTGTTTCAGCTACCGTGTGACCCTCGACGTAAGTTTTTCCCGCTTTACGAACTTCAGGAATTTCTATTGGCTTGTATTCGTTCTCTTTATCTTCGGTAATAACTGTTGATACTTGTATACTTTGTTCCTCTTCCACAGCCAAATCTGCTGTTGCTTGCATAGGCAATTTATCTTTGGATAATGGTATCTCAGATTCAGTTGTTTGTATCTCTGATGTTACTATTGTTTCTAAAGGAACATTAGAAGGCGTTGCAATAACCGTTAATATTTTAGAATCTTCTACTTTTCCTACACTCAGGTCTACAGTAATTTCTTCTTTCTCAGCTATTGGATGACCGATTATTTGAACACCGGCCTTCTTTTCAATTGGTTTATCTGGGATTTCGAGAATAGCTTCTTTGTGTGCCGCAACTTCAGTACTTTCTGTTACAGAAATCAGTTCATTTATTCCAATTTCCGCTTTATTACTTATAACAGGCTTTTCTTTAAATTCTTTTTCAGTCTCAGAAATAATTGTTTCCATTTGAATAATACTTTCAAACGGTAAACGTTCTTCTTTGGCGGCAGCAATAGTATAAGCTGAGATATCTAAAATATCTGGATGAGTTGCTGGTGTGATTTCTGTCTGTTGAGCAACTTTATGAGCATCGAAAGCAGGAACTGCTTTCTCACCTTCAATAAGCGCTGCCGGTGTATAACTTTTTTCTTTGTCGGATGTTATGGTTTCTACTATGGTTATTCCGTGTTCTTCGTCGAATGTAACATTAACCATTTTGTCCTCTGGCTTGACAAACGTAGGAAGAGGTTGTTCCTTATCACCGATGGATATTTCCGATGTAATTAAACTACGGAAAGTAACGTGATCTGTGGTAGCTGTTGCAGAAGTTACTTCTTCAGGTTTGAAATCAGCAATGTTATCCGTAGTAGTTGTTTCGCTCGTTTGAGCTACCACATGTGTAGGTATGTCGAGCATTACAGATTTTGATTCTGGTTTTTCTTCTGCGAGTAAAGTACTTTCCTTATCTCCAGGAATTACCGACGAAACTATCACACTTTCACCCATGATAAATTCAAGAGTAGCTTTCTTGTTGAATGGTTGAATTTCCGATAACGGAGCTTCTTTTTCTGTTGTTTCTACTTGTTCAGAAATGGTAGTTTCAAAAGGTAAGAAAGTTGTTTGAGATTGTGCCGATTTGGCAGGCTCGATTGGTAATTGTGACAAATCAGTATCGCTCATTATCTCAAATTTAGATGCTACATTTTGCGTAATAATATCCACACTTGCTTCGACACTTTTTGGTTTAGATTCTTTGGTAAATTCTCCTTCCTTTTCCTCAGGATGTGTCATGACAATTTCAAGACCCTCGCCTTCTTCAAAGGTAACACCCACTTTCTTGATTTCTGGTTTTACGTCCGCTTCCAATGGGGATTCTTTTTCTGACACTGATATTTCTGTTTGTTGTACAATATTTAATCCACTTTGTTCCTGAGTTGCACTTTCCTCTTTCGGTTTATCTTCCTTAAGAATGTTTACGTTGCTAGCAACAACAGTTTCTTGGATTTCTGCAACCTCGTGCGTATCGCTGATGTTCATAGCTACTTTACGTTCTTTCGGTACTTCTTCGATCAATAGCTTTTCTTCATTTAACATAGCCGTAATTTCACTAACCATTATAGTTTCTGGTCTTGTACAAAATTCTACTTCCGCGCTTTGTTCGACAGGACGTAAGTCCATTTCTCTTGGTTTTCCTGTTTCAGCAATATTGGTTTCTGTTACAATTAATTCTTCTAGAGCTTCTTGTTGCTGAATTGCTTTTCCTGTTTTAGGAATTTCATCGGCTATAGAACCAGTAGATTGTTGTATTAAAGTTTCTGATTGTAATGCTATGGCATGACCTGTTATGGATGTTTGAACTGTATAATCTTTTGTCTTCTCCGTAGGAGAATACATCATTTCTTTATCGTGCGTTACAATTTCAAGTATACTCAATCCACTTTTTGCTTCCGTATAATCTACATTAGCTATTTTCTGTTCTGGCTTTACATCGATATTGTAAACATCCTCTTTCTCTGCAGTCTCTTGTACCTCTACCGAGATACTTTCCAGAGGTATTCGAGATTCATCAGCTGTTCTTGACGCTGGTCTATCCTGCGGAAGAAATTCGTTAGTTGGAGATTCGGTTCTCACTTCCTCGGATATTGGAGCATTGTGTGTTATAAAATCTGTTGTTGCGAATGCTCCTTTGACATCAGACACTGTAGTGTATTCGGCTTCTTTTTCACTGGTTATTACCATGGTTGTATGAACACTTTCAATTTCATCTATTGCTATTTCAGCCTTTTTCATATCAAGAACTTCGTCTTCTTTTACTGGAGCTAATCCTTCGGCTATAACTGTTTCTTTTACTATGGTTTCCTGTAAGCTTACCGCACCAACTGCAGCTACCGCCGATGATGGAATTTCTTTGATAACTTCACCCACGTTATCTTCAGGATGAGTTTCTTCGATTTGTAAAGATACGACTGGATGTGTTGGTACAGTTTTACCGTGATGGGATTCCGGTAATTCGAAAATCTTCAATTCGGCTTCTTTTTCTATCGAAGTTGTTTGGAATACTTCTACTCCTCGCATTGCATCGTACGTGGTTGCAACTGTACGTTCTTCAGGTTTTATTGTTTCTTCCAATTTAGATTCTTTATCGTGAGTAAGAGTTTCATGTATCATTTTAGCTTCTGCCAATTCTACAGTTAAGTTACCGCTTTCCGATACGTATTTTAATTCATCTTTAAAATCTGATGGGTAATCGGCTGTTTGAACTTGAGATACTTGTAAATATTCTTCCGGTCTAACCGAAGTTTCCGCCAAAAATACTGTTGGCTTGTGATCGCTGCTGTATGGTCCTTCTGATTCTTGAACCATCGTGCTAGTGACAGAACCGATTTCTAACGTTGAGATTAATGTTTCAGCAAGTTTAGTAACCGGTTTTTCATCTGGCTGATAATCTTGTTCCTTTTCCGAAGCAATTGTTTCTACTGTCGTAGCCGAAGTTATTTCAATAACGCTTAAATTCGCTTGTACAGTTTTATTTTCTTCCAGTTTTAGGTCAGCCTCTTTCTGATGCGTATCAACGGTAGATACTGTTACTCCTTCCAACAAAGTGATTTTATCCGTTGCTTCAAAAGTATCTGTTTTACGATCAGGAACAAAAATACCTTCGCTTTCTTGAATTAAATTTTGTTGAACAATGGCGGTCTCATTGTCGTAAGAAATACCAATTTGAGCTATTTGACTAGGTGGTAATTTACCTGGAACATATTCCCCTTCCTTTTCAGGTGCGTGCAATTCTTCCGTAACTCTTTGCTTCTGCGCTATGATAGATTGTGTTGCGACTTCTGTAGGTACTATCAATTCTGGATAATATTTTCCAGGTTTATCTTCGGCGCAAACTTCTTCTATAATAAGTGGTTCAGTTGCTGTAACATTTACCCTAGGCTTCGTAGGAACATTTTTAATAATTTCAAGTTTGTCTTCTACCAAACCTTCTTGAACCTCGTAAACCGAGAGTCCAACTTGAGGCAAGAAATTATCCTCAGCTTTTGCTGTAAGTGGCGAAACAAAATCTTCCGTGGGTACTTCGTTTTGACTGACCAATGTTTCAGAAATAGTTGTAGCTTCTTGTAGCGTCAAACTAGTATCCGCTGTTCTCGCAATTTCTGGTTTACTCAACGTTAAATCGGATAAATCGGCATCGTTAGTTAATATTTCACTTACTACCAAACTTTCAGACGGTGTAACGCCTGGAGTAGCTTCATAAGTACTCGGTTTAAACGTATCTTTAAATTCGCCAGCCGTAGCTTGAATATTAGTCTCTGTGGTAGAATAAGGTTCAACGATTGATATTGAAACCGATGCTTTTTGTTCAATAGGTTTCTTCACATCAACGCTATCAATTTCTTTTTCTTGTACAGGTTGAAGATGTTCCGTGAGCGCAGTAACCGTGTCAACAGCTAATTGAGCTTTCTCAACTTTGGGTTTGCCTGGAGCCTGTTCAACGGTACGATTGAAAGGAACAACTTCGTGAAGTTGACCAGGTACATTTAATATTACAGAAGGCATAGATTTATCTCGTTTTATTTCAAATTCTTCTACTTCTTCCAATTGTATTTCGTCCTCACCGATATTCGGTCTCTTTGCTTTCAATTCTTTACGTTTGCGAATTATCTCTTTTTCTATTATCTCTTCTTCTTCTTCTTCCTTTTTATCTTTTACTTTTTTAACAATATCTATTTTTTCCTTTGGAATCAGTCTGCCCTTAGAATCTTTCTCAATGACAATTATTTCTTCTTCTATGTCCTCTAAATCCTCTTTCTTCTTCCTCTCCTTTTCAATTTCTTGGATTTCCTCGATTTCTACTACCTGAACCCCCTCATCCCTATCTTGCGGTTTATCTTCAATGCGATCCTTCGGTTTTCTATCTTTTCGCTTGCGTAGTGTTGTGTGTGCCTGCCGTGTGTCCTCGTATTCTGCGGAAAGTATGTGAGATATTTTGTGTAAGACGCGATGTGTTTTTCAAGTGTTACCGCTACATCTGCTAATTTATTATTATTATTTTTTTTTTAATTTCATTTTAATTTCAACTAATTAATTTTTTTTTAGTAAATCTCCTTTATTCCCCTTCTCCCCTTTTGCCTATATATACACTCTTGCAGACTTCATGCGACGAATCAGATAGTTATGCTAAAAACGCTTACGATTCATTTTACACGAGTCATGCTTGTGCTTTCCCGGATATGTTTATAAATAATATTTATCTTTTTCCTTTCTACGAGTATAGATAAACAAAAATTTGTTGTGTTTACAAAGAGTAGTGTATTTTGTCGACATAATTCATGTAAAATGAATCCTTTTTTTTCATACAATATCGTGCTTCAACGAAACGGGATACAACCTACACGAGCTAAAAAAAATCAACGAACAATAAAAACGAACAAAAACGAGTGATATGTGCTTTTTATGCTGTTTAATCGTTTTCCAACGATGTCGTATCTCTTGCATCGAAATATGTTTTTTCTTTTTTATGTATTTATTAAAGGATATTGTGATGATTTGTTCGAATTCGATGAAATTGTTGTATTATAGTTTTAAATGATATTACGACATATTTGGAATGTTTGTGCTGTGTGTCATTTATGTACAGGCATGTGTCATGCGTTGCTTGAGAAATAAGTAATGTAAATGTAGAAAATAGAAGATTGTGTAGAAAGAAAAGATGAAAGTTCTCAAAGAAGTCAAACCAACATAGACACCAACGGAATAATATCATTGTTATATATTACACAGTTATTTTGCAAATTATCGTTCGCTACTTGTATGTTTGATTAAATTAATACTATCATAGAAGAAAAAAAAAAACACACCCAAATGTTGCTGTGAATATATAACTTAATAGATAATAATATAGGTTTTGGAAGTATAATTATTTATAATTTCGTAAATGGCACTTTTGGAATGTTTCAAAAACTTTTCTTTTTTTATATGATCCACTTGCGTGTAATAAATTATTACATTGCAAGTTAACTTTTGGATGGATTAGAAAAGAAATTCATTAACAAAAAAAAAAGATATCACTATAAAGCATTGATTATAAATTAACAATTGCATCTACTTACATTGAATTTTTACGTTTCAGCATCGCGAAGCTCTTTTTTTTTATTTCATAGCTGGAATACTTGAGGCGGTGATTTGGAGGGAAATGGTTTTTTTTTTTTATGGGAGATAATTAAAATTTTGAATAATAAATGGTTATATATTGCGCGTGGAAAGCATAGCGGCTTAAGCAGAAATCAATTGCACTGCAATTTTGATTCGATCAAGTAAAGCTTCATGCATCTGAAAGAATAAAAAGATCAAACGTAGAAAGCGTATACTTAAATGATAGCAATTTTCTGTTTTAACTTGGTTAATAAATGAGATTTGTGAATGTTACTACTTTTTTTTTTTTCTATATACAAAATAAATCCATCTTTTTTCCTTTTTTATCTTGTATTTTTTTTTTTTTTTTCATAAAAATACGATGGATGTAAAAAAATATGATATATCGAAATAGTGAAATTAATACCATATCGGTTAAAACTTTCTAACTTCGAACTATTGTAATTATTTATCGATTGTTCGTAATAACAGACTTGGTATTAATTAAACCGAATGATGAGAATAAATTAAAGCGTAGTAATAACTAATGAATAAATTGATCTCTATCCGCGTTTTCATAAAAAAATATATATATTATTAATTAACCCATGCATCGTGTAACTCGTTCTATCAAACCTTTAATTTCTTGAATATCCTGCTTGAGAATGGCTTTCCTCTCGTCTCTTCTTTCTGCAATCAAAAATGTTCCCTGTCGTTGCTGTTTCATTTTGGGAAGAGAAGAAAAATAAATAACAAACTAACGAAACGCAGGCAGGATTATGGCACACATATACATACATATGTAAAATAATATTTATTCAACGATGATAAGTACAACGTAGAAAGAAATAAAACAGTATTAAGTTTTTTTTTTTTTCCATTTTACGTTAAGAAGCGCAATAAAAAAAAAGAATCGCTTTTTAATATCAAAAATGTTAAAAATGCTTAATTTAATTTTTAAAAATACATCTAAAGTATATGGCGTAAAATTATGATTACAATTATCGAGCGAGATTCATAAATAATATAAACGCTTATATATCAAGCCACTCAATAACATGAAAAAAAAGTAGATAAAACAGTCATTTGGTATATTGTATTATTATTATTAGTTAAAAATGTCACACCACGCAATCTTGACTTACCCATGATATGGACTTCTGTTTTATGGACGGCATCGATTCTTTCCATAACATGTTGCTCGGTTTCAACCTAAACATATTTTATAATAATCATAGAATGTGGGATTTTTTAATATAAGGAGGATAAAGATATAATTAAAATAAAAGTTGAGATACAATCATCCTTGGTTTTTTAAAATCCGTACCTCAGTCACTTCAGTGACCTCCCAAGCTCGTGGACGGAAGTCCTCAGGTACGAAATGAGTAATGACTTCCTCCACCGTGGCATGTTGCAATTCGATCATTCTCATAAAAGCCCTGAAGCCAATAGTTGCGGCTACTATGCTCTCGTCTGTAGTTGTTTCCTCTGTTAACACTTGACTGATAAGAGGCCCATGTCCTTCACGTTCTACCAATTGGACTAAAGCATTTTGTGCATCTGGTGTTCTTAGTGCTGGGAACTTGTCCGTGGTGTAAAGACTCTCGTTTATTTCTGTTACTGAAACACCTTGGCGTACTAGGTAACCGATTGTAGCCAGTTCCCGTAATGGACTTTCACCTGGTCCAAATTCTTTAGCCTGAAGTACTTCAAGAATTTCTTCTACTTCTCTGGCAATATGTTCCCTTTCTGTTTCTAAAATTTCTTCTACAGTAATCTCTTCTCGAACTTTCGTTTTTTCACCTTTCTTCTTTTTCTTTGGTTTCTCTTCTAAGATTTCTTCAGTTTTTACTTGCGTTATCTCAACTTGTCCTTGACTGATGACTTTCTTAGCTTTCTTTTGTTTAGTTTCCATTCGTTTCATTTCTTGAACATCGCTCTCCGTACGAACTTCAGATACGGAAAATGTTTCCATTATTTCGGTAGTTGCTTCTATTGCACGATCTATTGTTCTTTCTACTTTGAAATCAGGTGCAACGTCTTCCGGTCTTATTTCTGATACGACCAACGTACTTTCACGTTCCTCAATTACAGGCTTTGCCTTTTCTTGCGGCCATTCTTTTTCTCGTGGCTTTCGGTCATCGATCTTTTTCATCGAAGCTGTAGCTTCGGTTATCACGGGTTCCTGAATAGGTACGATCTTTTTAGCCCGAGATACCTGCAAATAAGAATTTAAAGATATTTACCTTTTTAATCATTTTTTCTTATATCTACAATTTTGAATTTTAATTGTTAAGAATAATAATAATACATATATTATTATTATTACCTCTTTTGTTGTTTCTTCAAAGGTTGTTGCACTTTCTAGTATTTGGGTTTCTTCGATATCCACGATTTTCCTAAAAAAATAAAAAAATAAAATAAATAACAGCGCAAAGATAATTAAATTAAACATTCAATAATTGTTAGTAAAATAATTTCTTATTATTTAAATATTATTACTCACTTATCTTCAGGTTGTTCTGTGCCTATCAGTTCTTCTTTAACAATTTCTTTCTTATCAAATTTAACACGCTCCGTCTTGACCTTTTCTTTCAATTCTTTGGCCTTTTTCAATTCTGGTTTCTTCTTTTTAGGTATTTTCTTTTGTTTTACTTCTACTATCTCTTCAGTTTCGTCCTCCGACAACGGTTTCCAGTCGGTATCAGTGCCTGATATAATTAATTATTCATTTATTAGGATTACTATTAAACTTTAAATTTTTTTAAACCTTTTTACGATAGATGAATCTTACCAGTTACGCGTAATTTTGCCTTTGTTATTGCCAGACCAATATCACTCGTAGCTTTACAAACGTAAGTAGCTTCGTCTTCTAGTGTAGCTTTCAAAACAGTTAGTGTAGTTTTCTTATCTTGATCAAGAATACGGATTTTGACATTCTCCGTATTCATTATCAATTTGTCATTTTTGTACCAAACAACGTCTGCGTTTGAAATAAATACAAATCATTAAATTGTAGGAGAGCTAATTTACCAAACAGGTGAATGTTTTATGTAATTACGGTAAATAAGTATAATAATCAATACAAATGTATTAAGTTTCAATTAACACTTGCATTGTCTTTAAAGTATAATGACAAATAAACTCGTCATTTCTAATTAAAATGTTTAATCATTATTATCTAATATGAATATATTACCTGGAACAGGATTACCGGAATACATGCATTCGAATACGACTTTTTCGCCTTCATTTACATAAACGTCTGTTATTTCTTGAATAAATCGTGGTATGGATTGCGTGGCTGAAATAACCATAACGTAATTAATATAACAATATTTACCTATGAGATAATAAAATCGAACGATAATAACAATAAATAATTTTTTACCTGATTGTAATAATGATGATCGCGTGATTGGTATGATTCCAATGTCAGTAATCTGATTAGATGAAAAACACAAACGTACACACAAAAAACATCGTGCAAAATGTAATTAGATAGAAATAAGTATTTCTCTGTGTTAGTGATGAGAAGAATATACCTGACATTGTCCCTCTTTCATCCTCACTATGATGTTCGTAGGAAACTTCGGACGTTGAGATGTTGGTCGTGGCTAAACCAAGATGTCCGCTGCATTGACTTTCGAGTAGTAAAAATTCTTGCAATTCTTCTTGACTGTCCGCTGTATGCAATTGCTGGAATGCTTCTAATTCAATTTCTCTGGGTTCCAAAGGATACATCCTTGAATCCATCGTCAAGTTTCCAAAATGTCGTTCCTTGGACCATCTCGGAACTGGTATTCGTGATTTTGGATAAGTATGATATTTTCTCGTGTGCTCGTACTTCACATCATCGTTGTCAGTTGTTAATTCTTTCCTTGCATTTGATTCTTGTATAGTAGTTTTGTTAAAACGAAAATCAAATTTACTTTGACCACTGGTGGACAATGTTTCATTCTCTTCGATGGGGGATAAATAAACGGCTACTTCTGGTACGTTTAAAAATGCCGTACGCTCTGTGTTTAAACTCAATTGACCTTGAATCTTTTTTTCCGATTTTGGTGGTGGAAATTCATCGAAATCCAACGTGATTTTTGGTTTACCTCTTTTCATATTCGATGTTGTCTCGGAAACAGTTTTATCCATGACAATTTCGTCAATGTGAAGCTCGCTTCTATTCGTTTTTTCGCAATGTTGATTTATTACATGTGTAATACTAGTAAACGATTTTTCGTTATACATTTGTTTAGATGATAAAGAAGATTTAGTTGGCGATGGGAAATGTGATTTGGTTGGAACTTT
>JACGTP010000900.1:0-16209 GCA_023678845.1 Mischocyttarus mexicanus
TTTTCTGCTCTTCCATTAGCTGAACTTCATCTGCCGTTTTCTGAATAATCTCTTCCGTAATTACAGTAGGCTCTCCTTTCTTTATGGGCTTCTTCTTCCTCTTAACTATTTTAGTTGTTGGTGTCTCTATCACTTCAATTACTTCTGGCATTTCCTCCTTCTGTTTTTCACGTTCTTCCAAAAGTGGTATTGCCTGTTCTTCTTTTGGCTTTTCTATAACAAATTCTTCTACCACTTCTTCGGGGACACCAGACTGTGTAATTCTTGTCTTCTTTTTCTTAATAACTTTTCTTGTTGGAGTTTCAGTAATTTCTGCAATGTTTTGCTGTTGCATTTGTTTTGTTTCATTTTCTGTTTTTTCTATAACTTGAATTATTTTTGTTGGTTTACCTTTTTTTGTTATGGTTTTTTCAATTACTTTCTTCTCCGGTGTTTCAACTATCATTATTATTTCTTCATGCATTTCTTGTGTCATTGGCTCTGGTATTATTTCTTTCGCTTGTACGCTTTCCACTATCTCAGTTTTCTCAGTTACGTTTTTCTTTTTTGGTCTAATTAAAATCTGGTCTTCTGTGAATTCTTCATCTTTCTGTATTTTAGCAGCTTTTCTAATTGATATTTCTCCTGGTTTTTCTACTGTCACTTCCGTTACATAGCTTTCTTTGTCTTGTTTCTTTTTTGATTGTATTTTATCGTCAAGTGGAATTTCCTCGATTTCTTCTATCTTACTAGGTATTATTTCTTCTTCGTTTACAACATCGGTTATTTCTTCTATTGACATAAATTGTTTTTTCGGTATTTGTGGTAAGGTTGATTTAATATTTTCTAATTCTTCTTCGATAACGACAATATTTTCTTCTTCTTTTCCTAAAGTTGGCTTCTTTTTTCGTATTATTGTTTTCTTAGTTTTAATAGCTGCTGAATCTTCGTCCTTACTGCCACGTCTAAATTTCGTTGTGTATTCTTCTATCACCTCAGTATCAGATTCGACCGACGGTTGTGTAGTTATATCGTGTTTTGTTTTGTGTGGTAATGTAATTTTGGTGTCATGTTGCACTGGTGCTTCTGTTGTTTCTGAAATGTATACAGAACAAGTGTGATATGACAAAGATGTGATGATTTGAGAATTTGTTGATTACTTTATTTGGTTTGACTTCTATGCTCCTTCGACACATTGTTCAGGATTCATTTAAATGATACTTTACACCTTCATACTATTCTGCAATATAGTACATAATAATTTCATTTGAAAGAAGGTAATATCTATCGATAAAAACAGTGTATCTCTATTACATTGTTGAATCGTCAATGTATACAGATATTAATAAGCCGGGTAAATCGAATATGATATTGGTTATCTTTATAATGAAATATGTAATATATTCATGATTTAGTAGTGGATTTGTATATTTGTGTTGTATTGTATCTTTGTGTTTTCAGACCGATTATTGGAATGTATTATTTATTTATGAATTGTTTCTTATCTTCTACCTAACGTTTTTTTTTTATAAGAGCCACTACTTTCTATTGTACTTACCTATTTACATCACGATTGCTTCTTAATTATTATTAGATATCTACCTGTCTCATTTTCATTTTTTTTATTCAATAGTTTATAATTTATATAATTATTTATTCATCAATGGGTAATTTATTAATATATATTCTTTTGTTTTAAAAGATAAAAAATCTTGTTTTCGATTCATTTGTTAAATATTGTCTTAGTTGGTCATTTTTGAATGTTGTCACGTCCATTGGTCAGCAATTGTCATATAGATTTACTGTAATAATACTCACCTATTACGTTTGTCAGACGATCAGCTTCAATTGACACATTTGCTACCTTTGTTAATGGCATTACAGATTCAAGCAAGACTGATTCGCATTCTCCAACATTTCCCAATTCTGTAACAATGATACTTTCTCTGGGTTCTTCAAGTTCACGAGCCTTTTTACTTTCTGGCTTTGAAATTTTAAACTCTGTTGTTGTATCTTCAACAAGAACTTCAGTTTTTAATGCAACTTCCGTCTTTACAACGTCAGGCAAAGCACTAACTTCTTTTATAGTTTCTTTATCTTCTTGTTTACTTTCTTTTTCAGTCGTCATAATTTGAGTTACTTCAAAGCTTTCAGACGTACGGAAAGTAACCTCAGCTGTTGCCAGTGATATCGTTTTGTCGATAACAAGATTGCGCTCACTTTCCTGTGGAACCGTTTGCATCTCTTCAAAAGTTTCGTATGGTATTTGTTCAGGTATTATAGTTTTGGTTTCTGGTACAATCGTTTCAGTAAGACTTTCTGTCGTTGATGATGTTATAACTTGAGACTTTTGAGCAACCTGTCTGCCAAACAAACTGGATAAAGCTGTTTGTTTAATTGGTTCTTCCGGAGTCGGAAGATCTTTTTCTATTTCGCTGGTCGCAACTTCTGAAATCGACAGCGAAGTTAATTCCTCTAATTGTGGTTTACCTTTTTGTTCTTCCGGTAATTTAGCCTTTTCTAATTGATCTACATTTGTCACTGTCAAAACTTCAGATATTTCAGCTGCTTCGATACTCAACATATTTGGGAATGCCTTAAATTCCGTAGGTACATCTGGACTTGGTAATGTTTTTTCAGCTTCACTGAAAATAACTTCAGAAACTACGAGCGAACTTAATTCCTCTACTTCAGGTTTCCTTTTCTGACTTTCTGGTTTCTCGAGTTTTGGCATTTCTTCTACAGTTGAGACTGTTATGATTTCAGTTTTTTCGGCTACCTCTCTGGTAAGTAACTTTGGTTCTGCTATTTTTTGACCAGGTTTTTCTGGACTTATTAAAGTTTTTTCTGATTCATTTGATACTATTTGACATACAGATACGGATGTTAATTCTTCGAAATGAGGTTTACCTTTCTGTTCTTTCGGTATTTCTAGTTTTTCCAATTCCTCGGCGTTACTCATAGATAGAACTTGACTGGTCTCGGCAACTTCTCTCCCTGTGAGTAAAGATGTTGCCATAAATTTGTTTGGTACCTCTGGACTTGGTAAGACGTCTTCACTTTCATGCGAAACTACTTGAGAAACTAAGACGGAAGTTAATTCTTCTAACTGAGGTTTTCCCTTTTGTTCTCCCGGTTTAATTAATCTAGACAATTCTTCTGCACTTGTCATTGTTAATATTTGACTTGTTTCTGCCACATCTCTACCAGAGAAACTTGTTTGTGCTGTTTTCTTGGAAGGTTTTTCTAATTCCGCTAATGTGTCTTCCATTTCATTAGACAATATTTGTGAAATAGTTAGAGGTGATAATTCCTCAAAACTAGGATTACCTTTTTGCTCATCGGGTAATTTAGATTCAAGCAATTGTTCCACACTTGTCACGGTCATTACTTGCATTGTTTGAGCTACATCCCGACCAAAGATATTTGGTTGCGCTTCTCTTTCAGTTGGAACTTCTGGACTAGGCATTGTTTCTTCTAATTCGTTAGATATTATTTGAGATACTGTTAATGAAGATAACTCTTCCAAACGTGGTTTACCTTTTTGCTTTTCAGGCTCTTGGAGTGATACTAATTGTTCAGCACTTGTCATAGTAAATACTTGACTAGTTTGAGCGATATCTCTACCCAGCAAACTTGGTTGAGCGACCTTTTCTGAAGGCATTTCTGCAGTAGGCAAAGAAGTTTCAGCTTCGTTCGAAACTATTTGTGAGACAGTTAAAGGAGTCAATTCCTCCAAACCCGGTTTACCTTTTTCTTCTTTTGGTACTTCTGTACTTAAATCTTGGGTTTCGGTGTTAATCATTACCTCGGTCGTTTCCGCTACTTCTCTACCGGAAATATTGAATTGTGCTATTTGATCTTTAGGAACTTCTTTTTGCAACAGTGTATCTTCAGTTTCGTTTAGGATTATCTCAGAAACGGATACACTAGATAGTTCTTCAACTTCGACTTTTGTTTGTTTTTCTTCGAATTTAAGATGTTCCATTATGTCTGCGGCACTTCCTACAGTTAATACTTGTAAAGTTTCAATAGCTTCTTTACTTAACAAATTAGCAAGTGCTTTTTGTTCTTTTGGAACGGTTGATACAGGCAAGATATCTTCAGTCTCGTTTGAAATAACTTCAGTAACTGTAACTGTACTTAAACCTTCTAACTGAGGTTTTACTGTCTGTTCAGTTGGTTTAAAATCTTTCCCTTCAAATGTATCCTCACGTTCGCCTAATGTTGTTTCAGTTTCAATAACAGCCTCGCTAGGAGTTTGTAATAAAGTTGCTTGAGAAGAAATTGGTTCTTCTTTGCGAATCTCTTCTACATTTTGTACGCCTTCTACCAAAGATTTCTGTACCGTTTCAAATAATCCAATTTCGGTTGTAGCTTTAACCTCTTGTCGCTTAGGTGCGACATTAAATACATCTTCCTTATCTTCTGTAATTATTTCTGATATCTGCAAAGGTTTGTTCTGTTGGAAATCAACGTCTGCCTTTTGCATAGATGGCTTAAAAATATCCTCAAAAGTTTTCTCCCTTTCTTCGACTAAATTTTGTTCCACGATAATACTTTCGAATGTATCACGGTGGGGCGTTGCTTTTTGCGGCGTGACACTTAAATCGGTGTCCTTTTCAGGGATATTAACTTGCGACTCTATAAGTGTTGTTTCAATCATTCCATGTTCCGTAATGATCGTAGAAGAAGCTGTTTGCGATGTGGCAAGTTCTTTAGTTTGCAAAGATTCTTCTATCTCAGCCGAAGTCACTTCAGTGACAGAAATACTGTGGCCCTCTTCAAACGTGGTATTGGCAGTAGTAGAAATTGTTTTAGAATATTCATCAAATAAACCTTCGCTTTCCGCGCTAGGAATATCTTCAATGATCAATGGCTCCAGCGTGTCTTGTTTCGTGTGGGCTTTCATTTCAATTTTTTCAAACGGTTTTACAGAACCAGTACTTTGTTCTATTAATAATTCAGATGTTTCAGCAACATCCATTCCAATTCTCGTTAATTTCATTTGTGCAGTACTATGAGTATATTCTGGTACTATCATTATATCTTCCTTATCCTGCGTTACCACAGTATCAATTATTATACTTTTTTCTTCAACGAAACCAATTTCTGCGCTACGTTTATCCAATTCCAACTTATCTGAAATTATCGAACTTTGTTCTTGGGGAATTGTTTCATCGATATTTATTGATTCTAAAATAGATTGCGTACGGTGCGCCTCTAATACAGCTGGTTTAACTGCTTCCGGTAATGTACCAAGACCTTCGCGCAAATTGATTTCAAGTTGTTCAGCAACTTCTTTAGCATCTAACGAAGGAATTGCCGTTTTCTCGTCAGGCTTCTTTTCTAAAACAAGTTCTGATTCCACATCTTGTGTAACAGTAGCTTCTGTGATTGCTATGAATCTATTATCGTCTAAAGCAACGCGTGCCTTGGTAGATGTTAATGGTACTTGTTCAACTGTGTCTATTTCTTTCTCACCTAAAATTTCTTCGGTCAATTGAACCGTCTCGTAAGGCTTTTGTCCAATTTGAGCGGTAGCCGACGATGGCTTAATTATATCCAATTTACCTGTACTTAAATCAGTTATAATTTCAGTCTTTTCAGCAACTTCGTGTCCAGTAATAATACTTGGTACAGCTTCTCGACTTCTATCTCGAAATGTGGTGAGAATGTCCTCTTTATCCGATACATTCACCTCCGTGACAGTTGTAACGCGTTTACCTTCTTCTATAGATGTTTGAATTTCCTGAGTAGTTGGTTTGAATTTTCCTTCGAAGGGTGCTTCTTGATCTTGAGAAATATCCTGAGTTATTAACAAACTTTGTTGCACTTCCTGAGTAGGGATTGCAGTTTTTGCATCTGGTTTCTTTACATGGACTTCACCAACCGAATCTTCAGTGGTTATTGTTGTTGTTTCCGCAATTCCATGGCCCGAATCTATTCCACGAAGAGCCGAATGTTTCGATGGTTGTTCTTCAGGCACGTAAATAGATTCTTTTTCAATTGTCGTCACTTGTGATATGGTAACAGTTGTTCTATCATATTCCAAACCTACGTTAGCTATTTTATTTTCTGGTATCGATGTTGGTAAAAATTGTTCTTCACTTTCTTGAACAATCGGTTGTGATTCTATTAACGGTATCAAAGGTATGTGTTCCGGTTTAACCGTTGACATAGATATTTTGTCTTTAATCAATTCTGCAGTAGTATAATCCACAATTTGCATCATTGTTTCAGCTACCGTGTGACCCTCGACGTAAGTTTTTCCCGCTTTACGAACTTCAGGAATTTCTATTGGCTTGTATTCGTTCTCTTTATCTTCGGTAATAACTGTTGATACTTGTATACTTTGTTCCTCTTCCACAGCCAAATCTGCTGTTGCTTGCATAGGCAATTTATCTTTGGATAATGGTATCTCAGATTCAGTTGTTTGTATCTCTGATGTTACTATTGTTTCTAAAGGAACATTAGAAGGCGTTGCAATAACCGTTAATATTTTAGAATCTTCTACTTTTCCTACACTCAGGTCTACAGTAATTTCTTCTTTCTCAGCTATTGGATGACCGATTATTTGAACACCGGCCTTCTTTTCAATTGGTTTATCTGGGATTTCGAGAATAGCTTCTTTGTGTGCCGCAACTTCAGTACTTTCTGTTACAGAAATCAGTTCATTTATTCCAATTTCCGCTTTATTACTTATAACAGGCTTTTCTTTAAATTCTTTTTCAGTCTCAGAAATAATTGTTTCCATTTGAATAATACTTTCAAACGGTAAACGTTCTTCTTTGGCGGCAGCAATAGTATAAGCTGAGATATCTAAAATATCTGGATGAGTTGCTGGTGTGATTTCTGTCTGTTGAGCAACTTTATGAGCATCGAAAGCAGGAACTGCTTTCTCACCTTCAATAAGCGCTGCCGGTGTATAACTTTTTTCTTTGTCGGATGTTATGGTTTCTACTATGGTTATTCCGTGTTCTTCGTCGAATGTAACATTAACCATTTTGTCCTCTGGCTTGACAAACGTAGGAAGAGGTTGTTCCTTATCACCGATGGATATTTCCGATGTAATTAAACTACGGAAAGTAACGTGATCTGTGGTAGCTGTTGCAGAAGTTACTTCTTCAGGTTTGAAATCAGCAATGTTATCCGTAGTAGTTGTTTCGCTCGTTTGAGCTACCACATGTGTAGGTATGTCGAGCATTACAGATTTTGATTCTGGTTTTTCTTCTGCGAGTAAAGTACTTTCCTTATCTCCAGGAATTACCGACGAAACTATCACACTTTCACCCATGATAAATTCAAGAGTAGCTTTCTTGTTGAATGGTTGAATTTCCGATAACGGAGCTTCTTTTTCTGTTGTTTCTACTTGTTCAGAAATGGTAGTTTCAAAAGGTAAGAAAGTTGTTTGAGATTGTGCCGATTTGGCAGGCTCGATTGGTAATTGTGACAAATCAGTATCGCTCATTATCTCAAATTTAGATGCTACATTTTGCGTAATAATATCCACACTTGCTTCGACACTTTTTGGTTTAGATTCTTTGGTAAATTCTCCTTCCTTTTCCTCAGGATGTGTCATGACAATTTCAAGACCCTCGCCTTCTTCAAAGGTAACACCCACTTTCTTGATTTCTGGTTTTACGTCCGCTTCCAATGGGGATTCTTTTTCTGACACTGATATTTCTGTTTGTTGTACAATATTTAATCCACTTTGTTCCTGAGTTGCACTTTCCTCTTTCGGTTTATCTTCCTTAAGAATGTTTACGTTGCTAGCAACAACAGTTTCTTGGATTTCTGCAACCTCGTGCGTATCGCTGATGTTCATAGCTACTTTACGTTCTTTCGGTACTTCTTCGATCAATAGCTTTTCTTCATTTAACATAGCCGTAATTTCACTAACCATTATAGTTTCTGGTCTTGTACAAAATTCTACTTCCGCGCTTTGTTCGACAGGACGTAAGTCCATTTCTCTTGGTTTTCCTGTTTCAGCAATATTGGTTTCTGTTACAATTAATTCTTCTAGAGCTTCTTGTTGCTGAATTGCTTTTCCTGTTTTAGGAATTTCATCGGCTATAGAACCAGTAGATTGTTGTATTAAAGTTTCTGATTGTAATGCTATGGCATGACCTGTTATGGATGTTTGAACTGTATAATCTTTTGTCTTCTCCGTAGGAGAATACATCATTTCTTTATCGTGCGTTACAATTTCAAGTATACTCAATCCACTTTTTGCTTCCGTATAATCTACATTAGCTATTTTCTGTTCTGGCTTTACATCGATATTGTAAACATCCTCTTTCTCTGCAGTCTCTTGTACCTCTACCGAGATACTTTCCAGAGGTATTCGAGATTCATCAGCTGTTCTTGACGCTGGTCTATCCTGCGGAAGAAATTCGTTAGTTGGAGATTCGGTTCTCACTTCCTCGGATATTGGAGCATTGTGTGTTATAAAATCTGTTGTTGCGAATGCTCCTTTGACATCAGACACTGTAGTGTATTCGGCTTCTTTTTCACTGGTTATTACCATGGTTGTATGAACACTTTCAATTTCATCTATTGCTATTTCAGCCTTTTTCATATCAAGAACTTCGTCTTCTTTTACTGGAGCTAATCCTTCGGCTATAACTGTTTCTTTTACTATGGTTTCCTGTAAGCTTACCGCACCAACTGCAGCTACCGCCGATGATGGAATTTCTTTGATAACTTCACCCACGTTATCTTCAGGATGAGTTTCTTCGATTTGTAAAGATACGACTGGATGTGTTGGTACAGTTTTACCGTGATGGGATTCCGGTAATTCGAAAATCTTCAATTCGGCTTCTTTTTCTATCGAAGTTGTTTGGAATACTTCTATTCCTCGCATTGCATCGTACGTGGTTGCAACTGTACGTTCTTCAGGTTTTATTGTTTCTTCCAATTTAGATTCTTTATCGTGAGTAAGAGTTTCATGTATCATTTTAGCTTCTGCCAATTCTACAGTTAAGTTACCGCTTTCCGATACGTATTTTAATTCATCTTTAAAATCTGATGGGTAATCGGCTGTTTGAACTTGAGATACTTGTAAATATTCTTCCGGTCTAACCGAAGTTTCCGCCAAAAATACTGTTGGCTTGTGATCACTGCTGTATGGTCCTTCTGATTCTTGAACCATCGTGCTAGTGACAGAACCGATTTCTAACGTTGAGATTAATGTTTCAGCAAGTTTAGTAACCGGTTTTTCATCTGGCTGATAATCTTGTTCCTTTTCCGAAGCAATTGTTTCTACTGTCGTAGCCGAAGTTATTTCAATAACGCTTAAATTCGCTTGTACAGTTTTATTTTCTTCCAGTTTTAGGTCAGCCTCTTTCTGATGCGTATCAACGGTAGATACTGTTACTCCTTCCAACAAAGTGATTTTATCCGTTGCTTCAAAAGTATCTGTTTTACGATCAGGAACAAAAATACCTTCGCTTTCTTGAATTAAATTTTGTTGAACAATGGCGGTCTCATTGTCGTAAGAAATACCAATTTGAGCTATTTGACTAGGTGGTAATTTACCTGGAACATATTCCCCTTCCTTTTCAGGTGCGTGCAATTCTTCCGTAACTCTTTGCTTCTGCGCTATGATAGATTGTGTTGCGACTTCTGTAGGTACTATCAATTCTGGATAATATTTTCCAGGTTTATCTTCGGCGCAAACTTCTTCTATAATAAGTGGTTCAGTTGCTGTAACATTTACCCTAGGCTTCGTAGGAACATTTTTAATAATTTCAAGTTTGTCTTCTACCAAACCTTCTTGAACCTCGTAAACCGAGAGTCCAACTTGAGGCAAGAAATTATCCTCAGCTTTTGCTGTAAGTGGCGAAACAAAATCTTCCGTGGGTACTTCGTTTTGACTGACCAATGTTTCAGAAATAGTTGTAGCTTCTTGTAGCGTCAAACTAGTATCCGCTGTTCTCGCAATTTCTGGTTTACTCAACGTTAAATCGGATAAATCGGCATCGTTAGTTAATATTTCACTTACTACCAAACTTTCAGACGGTGTAACGCCTGGAGTAGCTTCATAAGTACTCGGTTTAAACGTATCTTTAAATTCGCCAGCCGTAGCTTGAATATTAGTCTCTGTGGTAGAATAAGGTTCAACGATTGATATTGAAACCGATGCTTTTTGTTCAATAGGTTTCTTCACATCAACGCTATCAATTTCTTTTTCTTGTACAGGTTGAAGATGTTCCGTGAGCGCAGTAACCGTGTCAACAGCTAATTGAGCTTTCTCAACTTTGGGTTTGCCTGGAGCCTGTTCAACGGTACGATTGAAAGGAACAACTTCGTGAAGTTGACCAGGTACATTTAATATTACAGAAGGCATAGATTTATCTCGTTTTATTTCAAATTCTTCTACTTCTTCCAATTGTATTTCGTCCTCACCGATATTCGGTCTCTTTGCTTTCAATTCTTTACGTTTGCGAATTATCTCTTTTTCTATTATCTCTTCTTCTTCTTCTTCCTTTTTATCTTTTACTTTTTTAACAATATCTATTTTTTCCTTTGGAATCAGTCTGCCCTTAGAATCTTTCTCAATGACAATTATTTCTTCTTCTATGTCCTCTAAATCCTCTTTCTTCTTCCTCTCCTTTTCAATTTCTTGGATTTCCTCGATTTCTACTACCTGAACCCCCTCATCCCTATCTTGCGGTTTATCTTCAATGCGATCCTTCGGTTTTCTATCTTTTCGCTTGCGTAGTGTTGTGTGTGCCTGCCGTGTGTCCTCGTATTCTGCGGAAAGTATGTGAGATATTTTGTGTAAGACGCGATGTGTTTTTCAAGTGTTACCGCTACATCTGCTAATTTATTATTATTATTTTTTTTTTAATTTCATTTTAATTTCAACTAATTAATTTTTTTTTAGTAAATCTCCTTTATTCCCCTTCTCCCCTTTTGCCTATATATACACTCTTGCAGACTTCATGCGACGAATCAGATAGTTATGCTAAAAACGCTTACGATTCATTTTACACGAGTCATGCTTGTGCTTTCCCGGATATGTTTATAAATAATATTTATTTTTTTCCTTTCTACGAGTATAGATAAACAAAAATTTGTTGTGTTTACAAAGAGTAGTGTATTTTGTCGACATAATTCATGTAAAATGAATCCTTTTTTTTTCATACAATATCGTGCTTCAACGAAACGGGATACAACCTACACGAGCTAAAAAAAATCAACGAACAATAAAAACGAACAAAAACGAGTGATATGTGCTTTTTATGCTGTTTAATCGTTTTCCAACGATGTCGTATCTCTTGCATCGAAATATGTTTTTTCTTTTTTATGTATTTATTAAAGGATATTGTGATGATTTGTTCGAATTCGATGAAATTGTTGTATTATAGTTTTAAATGATATTACGACATATTTGGAATGTTTGTGCTGTGTGTCATTTATGTACAGGCATGTGTCATGCGTTGCTTGAGAAATAAGTAATGTAAATGTAGAAAATAGAAGATTGTGTAGAAAGAAAAGATGAAAGTTCTCAAAGAAGTCAAACCAACATAGACACCAACGGAATAATATCATTGTTATATATTACACAGTTATTTTGCAAATTATCGTTCGCTACTTGTATGTTTGATTAAATTAATACTATCATAGAAGAAAAAAAAAACACACCCAAATGTTGCTGTGAATATATAACTTAATAGATAATAATATAGGTTTTGGAAGTATAATTATTTATAATTTCGTAAATGGCACTTTTGGAATGTTTCAAAAACTTTTCTTTTTTTATATGATCCACTTGCGTGTAATAAATTATTACATTGCAAGTTAACTTTTGGATGGATTAGAAAAGAAATTCATTAACAAAAAAAAAAGATATCACTATAAAGCATTGATTATAAATTAACAATTGCATCTACTTACATTGAATTTTTACGTTTCAGCATCGCGAAGCTCTTTTTTTTTATTTCATAGCTGGAATACTTGAGGCGGTGATTTGGAGGGAAATGGTTTTTTTTTTTTATGGGAGATAATTAAAATTTTGAATAATAAATGGTTATATATTGCGCGTGGAAAGCATAGCGGCTTAAGCAGAAATCAATTGCACTGCAATTTTGATTCGATCAAGTAAAGCTTCATGCATCTGAAAGAATAAAAAGATCAAACGTAGAAAGCGTATACTTAAATGATAGCAATTTTCTGTTTTAACTTGGTTAATAAATGAGATTTGTGAATGTTACTACTTTTTTTTTTTTCTATATACAAAATAAATCCATCTTTTTTCCTTTTTTATCTTGTATTTTTTTTTTTTTTTTCATAAAAATACGATGGATGTAAAAAAATATGATATATCGAAATAGTGAAATTAATACCATATCGGTTAAAACTTTCTAACTTCGAACTATTGTAATTATTTATCGATTGTTCGTAATAACAGACTTGGTATTAATTAAACCGAATGATGAGAATAAATTAAAGCGTAGTAATAACTAATGAATAAATTGATCTCTATCCGCGTTTTCATAAAAAAATATATATATTATTAATTAACCCATGCATCGTGTAACTCGTTCTATCAAACCTTTAATTTCTTGAATATCCTGCTTGAGAATGGCTTTCCTCTCGTCTCTTCTTTCTGCAATCAAAAATGTTCCCTGTCGTTGCTGTTTCATTTTGGGAAGAGAAGAAAAATAAATAACAAACTAACGAAACGCAGGCAGGATTATGGCACACATATACATACATATGTAAAATAATATTTATTCAACGATGATAAGTACAACGTAGAAAGAAATAAAACAGTATTAAGTTTTTTTTTTTTCCATTTTACGTTAAGAAGCGCAATAAAAAAAAAGAATCGCTTTTTAATATCAAAAATGTTAAAAATGCTTAATTTAATTTTTAAAAATACATCTAAAGTATATGGCGTAAAATTATGATTACAATTATCGAGCGAGATTCATAAATAATATAAACGCTTATATATCAAGCCACTCAATAACATGAAAAAAAAGTAGATAAAACAGTCATTTGGTATATTGTATTATTATTATTAGTTAAAAATGTCACACCACGCAATCTTGACTTACCCATGATATGGACTTCTGTTTTATGGACGGCATCGATTCTTTCCATAACATGTTGCTCGGTTTCAACCTAAACATATTTTATAATAATCATAGAATGTGGGATTTTTTAATATAAGGAGGATAAAGATATAATTAAAATAAAAGTTGAGATACAATCATCCTTGGTTTTTTAAAATCCGTACCTCAGTCACTTCAGTGACCTCCCAAGCTCGTGGACGGAAGTCCTCAGGTACGAAATGAGTAATGACTTCCTCCACCGTGGCATGTTGCAATTCGATCATTCTCATAAAAGCCCTGAAGCCAATAGTTGCGGCTACTATGCTCTCGTCTGTAGTTGTTTCCTCTGTTAACACTTGACTGATAAGAGGCCCATGTCCTTCACGTTCTACCAATTGGACTAAAGCATTTTGTGCATCTGGTGTTCTTAGTGCTGGGAACTTGTCCGTGGTGTAAAGACTCTCGTTTATTTCTGTTACTGAAACACCTTGGCGTACTAGGTAACCGATTGTAGCCAGTTCCCGTAATGGACTTTCACCTGGTCCAAATTCTTTAGCCTGAAGTACTTCAAGAATTTCTTCTACTTCTCTGGCAATATGTTCCCTTTCTGTTTCTAAAATTTCTTCTACAGTAATCTCTTCTCGAACTTTCGTTTTTTCACCTTTCTTCTTTTTCTTTGGTTTCTCTTCTAAGATTTCTTCAGTTTTTACTTGCGTTATCTCAACTTGTCCTTGACTGATGACTTTCTTAGCTTTCTTTTGTTTAGTTTCCATTCGTTTCATTTCTTGAACATCGCTCTCCGTACGAACTTCAGATACGGAAAATGTTTCCATTATTTCGGTAGTTGCTTCTATTGCACGATCTATTGTTCTTTCTACTTTGAAATCAGGTGCAACGTCTTCCGGTCTTATTTCTGATACGACCAACGTACTTTCACGTTCCTCAATTACAGGCTTTGCCTTTTCCTGCGGCCATTCTTTTTCTCGTGGCTTTCGGTCATCTATCTTTTTCATCGAAGCTGTAGCTTCGGTTATCACGGGTTCCTGAATAGGTACGATCTTTTTAGCCCGAGATACCTGCAAATAAGAATTTAAAGATATTTACCTTTTTAATCATTTTTTCTTATATCTACAATTTTGAATTTTAATTGTTAAGAATAATAATAATACATATATTATTATTATTACCTCTTTTGTTGTTTCTTCAAAGGTTGTTGCACTTTCTAGTATTTGGGTTTCTTCGATATCCACGATTTTCCTAAAAAAATAAAAAAATAAAATAAATAACAGCGCAAAGATAATTAAATTAAACATTCAATAATTGTTAGTAAAATAATTTCTTATTATTTAAATATTATTACTCACTTATCTTCAGGTTGTTCTGTGCCTATCAGTTCTTCTTTAACAATTTCTTTCTTATCAAATTTAACACGCTCCGTCTTGACCTTTTCTTTCAATTCTTTGGCCTTTTTCAATTCTGGTTTCTTCTTTTTAGGTATTTTCTTTTGTTTTACTTCTACTATCTCTTCAGTTTCGTCCTCCGACAACGGTTTCCAGTCGGTATCAGTGCCTGATATAATTAATTATTCATTTATTAGGATTACTATTAAACTTTAAATTTTTTTAAACCTTTTTACGATAGATGAATCTTACCAGTTACGCGTAATTTTGCCTTTGTTATTGCCAGACCAATATCACTCGTAGCTTTACAAACGTAAGTAGCTTCGTCTTCTAGTGTAGCTTTCAAAACAGTTAGTGTAGTTTTCTTATCTTGATCAAGAATACGGATTTTGACATTCTCCGTATTCATTATCAATTTGTCATTTTTGTACCAAACAACGTCTGCGTTCGAAATAAATACAAATCATTAAATTGTAGGAGAGCTAATTTACCAAACAGGTGAATGTTTTATATAATTACGGTAAATAAGTATAATAATCAATACAAATGTATTAAGTTTCAATTAACACTTGCATTGTCTTTAAAGTATAATGACAAATAAACTCGTCATTTCTAATTAAAATGTTTAATCATTATTATCTAATATAAATATATTACCTGGAACAGGATTACCGGAATACATGCATTCGAATACGACTTTTTCGCCTTCATTTACATAAACGTCTGTTATTTCTTGAATAAATCGTGGTATGGATTGCGTGGCTGAAATAACCATAACGTAATTAATATAACAATATTTACCTAAGAGATCATAAAATCGAACGATCATAACAATAAATAATTTTTTACCTGATTGTAATAATGATGATCGCGTGATTGGTATGATTCCAATGTCAGTAATCTGATTAGATGAAAAACACAAACGTACACACAAAAAACATCGTGCAAAATGTAATTAGATAGAAATAAGTATTTCTCTGTGTTAGTGATGAGAAGAATATACCTGACATTGTCCCTCTTTCATCCTCACTATGATGTTCGTAGGAAACTTCGGACGTTGAGATGTTGGTCGTGGCTAAACCAAGATGTCCGCTGCATTGACTTTCGAGTAGTAAAAATTCTTGCAATTCTTCTTGACTGTCCGCTGTATGCAATTGCTGGAATGCTTCTAATTCAATTTCTCTGGGTTCCAAAGGATACATCCTTGAATCCATCGTCAAGTTTCCAAAATGTCGTTCCTTGGACCATCTCGGAACTGGTATTCGTGATTTTGGATAAGTATGATATTTTCTCGTGTGCTCGTACTTCACATCATCGTTGTCAGTTGTTAATTCTTTCCTTGCATTTGATTCTTGTATGGTAGTTTTGTTAAAACGAAAATCAAATTTACTTTGACCACTGGTGGACAATGTTTCATTCTCTTCGATGGGGGATAAATAAACGGCTACTTCTGGTACGTTTAAAAATGCCGTACGCTCTGTGTTTAAACTCAATTGACCTTGAATCTTTTTTTCCGATTTTGGTGGTGGAAATTCATCGAAATCCAACGTGATTTTTGGTTTACCTCTTTTCATATTCGATGTTGTCTCGGAAACAGTTTTATCCATGACAATTTCGTCAACGTGAAGCTCGCTTCTATTCGTTTTTTCGCAATGTTGATTTATTACATGTGTAATACTAGTAAACGATTTTTCGTTATACATTTGTTTAGATGACAAAGAAGATTTAGTTGGCGATGGGAAATGTGATTTGGTTGGAACTTT
>JACGTP010000901.1:0-16201 GCA_023678845.1 Mischocyttarus mexicanus
TTTTTGTAAAGGAAAAAGAATTTGATTAACATAACGCGGCTAAAATAAAATTTTAGGTTAGCTTACCACGTGCAGCAGAAATAAGAAGTAAAAATTAAAAATAAGTGCGTGAAAAGACGAGTGCCGAGAAAAGCGAATATGGCTACATTAAATCTTAATCAAGTACAAAAGCTTGGTGAGTAAAATAACGAATCCTGGAAAGTTCAATTGTAAAGCTTATTTATATATAATGAATTATGGCATTACGTGAGTGGAAATGAACCGAAAACCAGGGAGAATGCAACTGAATGGACAAAAAAGGATGAAAAAGCGCTAGCCGTAATATTGCTTAGAGTTGAAGAAACCCAACTTAATCATATAAAGAGAGCTGCGACATCTAATGAGGCATGGAAAAATTTGAAGAAAGTTCATGAATCCAGAGGTCCCGTGCGAAGAGCTGCTTTGTATAAACAATTATATAGAATGAAAAAAGGCACTGATCAAACTATGTCGCAGTATGTAAATGAATTCCAGTGTAAGGTTGAGCAATGAGAAGAAGTGGGAATTTCTATTCCAGATGAACTTGTGTCGATAATGTTGTTAAGTTCAATACCAGCTGAATACGAAAATTTTACTATCGCTATAGAGTCACGAGATGAGTTACCCAATCTAGAGAGTTTGAAAGTTAAGCTCATTGACGAAGAAGCACGGAGAGGGGAAGTTTACACAGTATCTGGAGAAACAAGCTATGATAATGCTTTGGTGACTAAGAATAAACAAAATAATTACACAAAACACAAACAAGGTGAGAGCGTGAAAAATAAGGAAAGAAAGTTTAGATTCAGTGGTTATCGCTACATATGCAAGAAATATGGGCATCGGGCCAGTGATTGTCGATACGAAAATGCAAACACAAGTCAAAAACAAAATGATGCCTTGGCGGCAACAGTGCTTAAGAATTATTCTAGAAAACCAAACGTTTGGTATCTAGATAGTGGTGCAACTACACATTTAAGCAGCGAGGAAGATAAATTTGTCAACCTGGATGAGCACTGCACGAAGATTTATACAGCCACCGAAGAAAGCGTGAATTCTACTGGAAGAGGTACGATTGAAATTAAAGTAAATATAGGGAAAGAAGAAAATCCAATAAAATTAAAGGACGTAATGTTAGCCACGAGTTTCAAAAGCAATCTCCTATCAGTATCTCAAATTACCAAGAATGGGTATACGGTGACGTTCTATAAAGACGGTGCAAAAATAAGACGTAAAGATGGATCTGTAGCAATGACTGCGAAGGAAGAAAATTGCTTGTACGTAGTCGAAGAAGCTGATAAACACAGCGCTATGATACAAAAAGAAAATTGCAGCAGATTAATTAAATGGCACACGAGACTCGGGCATCTAAACTTCAATGATATGCGTAAGATGAAAAATAAACAATTAGTGGTAGATATGAATGATAAATTGGATAGTTCAAATCCAGTGTGCGAGGTTTGCCAAAAGAGCAAAATTCATCAACTGCCTTTCAAGACATCAACCCGAAGAGAGATAAATGTACTAGGGTTGGTGCATAGTGATATTTGTGGCCCATTCAGCACAACATCTTTAGGGGGAGCGAAGTACTTTGTAACGTTTATTGATGATAAGACTCGTTACATCCAAATTAAGACATTAAACAAGCGCTCAGATGTGTTGGATGCATTCAAGGCATACAAAGCCTACGTGGAAAATCAAACAGGACATAAAATAAAGAAGTTAAGAACTGACAACGGAAAGGAATATTGCTCGAAGAATTCAATGACTATTTAAGAGCACAAGGTATAGGAAGAGAGCTCACCGTGCAATACACACCTCAGCAAAATGGAGTGTCAGAAAGAGCAAATCGTACGCTCGGTGAAATGGCACGGTGTGTGCTCATGCAAGCACAGTTACGCATTTCCTTGTGGGCTGAAGCGATTTCGACAGGAGCATATATCAGGAACAGATGTCCTACAAAGGCAAATGACGAAGTCACACCACACGAAGATTGGTCAGGTGAGAAACCATATGTGGGATTTAGGAGAAAATTTGGAAGTAGAGTAATAGCTCTAGAAAAAAGAAAACGTCGAAATAAGTTCGAGGCCAAAGGCAAAGAATACGTATTGGTAGGGTATTCGGATGAGGCGAAAGCATATTGCCTATGGGAACGAGGAACTCGAACAGTCATCAAGTGTAGAGACGTTCGATTCATCTAAGACCAAAATGTGAGCATATGTGGAGACGAACCACAACTATTTAAAGTACCTTTGGAGTCAATAGCTGTTGAAGAAAAAGAAATCGTGGTGAAGAAGTGACCAGGTGACGAAGAGGAAGCTAAAAATATTCAAGGAACCAGCATAAATCAAATTGAAACTCATTATCTTCATCGAGCGCCGGGACATTCAAGAATTGAGAGGATTGGAAAACGTGGAAGGCCACGCATGCTTTATCAGACAAGGCCTATTCCAGAAGAACTACAAACCGTTAAAGAAGCCTTGAACAGCTCAGAAGATGAACAATGACTAATAGCAATGAGATCGGAATACGACGCTTTAATAGAAAATAACACGTGGACACTAGTGAATAAACCGAAAAACAAAAAGGTATTGAAATGTAAATGGGTATTTAAATTAAAGAAAACAAAGATCAACAATGCGAAGGAATAAATTTTGACGAAGTATTCGCACCTGTAGCTAGACTTGAAGCCATACGTAGCCTATTAGGGATCAGTGTAATAAAAAATATGTACGTACATCAATTAGATGTTGTTACTGCTTACGTCCAGGGGGATCTTACAGATGAAATATATATGGAACAACCCGAGAACTTTGTGATACCAGGCAAGGATGACAAAGTCTGTAAACTAATGAAACCATTGTATGGATTAAAACAAGCAGGGCGTGAATGGTATCGTAAATTAGACAATTATTTGATTCAGTTAGGTTTTAGTAACACAGCAGTGAATCCTTGCGTTTACGTTGATTCGAGAGGAAATAATGATGCGATAATAGTCATCTATGTAGACGACTTATTAGTAGCGTCAGCAGACTTATCGCGCGTAGGTGAAATCAAAAGTTTGCTGAAATAAAAGTTTAAAATGAAAGATCTACGAAAAGTTAAGGACATTTTAGGAATACACGTAGACAGAGATGAAAATCTCGGAACGATTAAAATAACGCAGAAGAAATACATCCAAGATGTTTGGAGAAATTTCGTCTAACGGAATGTAATCCAGTTAGTACACCGTTAGAGACGAGCATAAATATAAATGATTTGATGTTACAAGTAAGAAATGAAGATGAAAACAGGATTGATCAATCATAAAAAGAATTAGTGGGTTGCTTGATTTATCTCGCGAATGCAACTTTTTTTTTTTTTTTTTTTATTAACTCCATACATCATTACAATTTGTCCGAAGACATTTGGTAAATTGTTATATAAGGAAAAAAGGTAGCATGTGGACGATCTCCCCAATGAGATATCGTCGCTATTATTTTTATTACATCTTGCTTAGGTTATTACAAGGTCTCCTGGATGGATTCTTTTCAGCCTTCTAGGAATATATTGGTTGTAGTTATCTTTTGCTAGTTGGTTTATGTGGGTATCAATTCTCTTTTTGTAACTGCAGGTTGACTTGGCTATTTCTTCTTCTATCGTAGAGATGTTTAAGTCCTTCCTTATCTCGTCGTTACGGACGTACCATGGAGCGTTTACGATTGTGCGTAGGGTATATAGATTGTTGTGCCTCAAGCTTGACAATGTGACTTTTTGCTGCTATACCCCATAACGGTATTCCATATGTCCAAATTGGTTTTATTATTGTTTTATAAATTAGCAATTTGTTCTGTATGCTAAGTTTCGATTTTTTGTTAGTTAGCCAGGCCATTTGTCTCCTTTTTAAGCGGATTTGTTCGATTTTGGCAGTTATATGTTTTTTCCATGTTAGTTTGGAATCTAAATGATGTCCTAAATATTTGACTGTTGATACTTGTGGAACTACATTATTGAATAGTTGTAGATTCGGTATTATGCCTTTCCTCAGAGTAAACGTAATGTGCTTACACTTGGTGGTGTTTACCTTGATATTCCTATCGATCAGCCATTCTTCAAGAGAGTTGATTTGTTTTTGTAACAGTTGAATTGCTTGTTGTGGGTCTTTGTTTACGGTAAGCATTGCTGTGTCGTCTGCAAATGTTAAAACCGTACAGTTGGCGTTGATTGGTATGTCTGCCGTATAGAGAGTGTAAAGGATTGGTCCAAGGACACTTCCCTGCGGAACCCCAGCTTTGATTAACTTGATGTTCGAGTGAGAGTCTTTTATTTTTACGTAAAATGTTCTTTCAGAGAGGTAAGATCCTAGAAGTTTGTAGTACGAGTGTGAAAAGTGTTTGTTGATTGTTTGCAGTAATCCTTGATGCCAGACCTTATCAAAGGCTTTTTCTACGTCTATGAAGACGGCGGAACAGTACTCCTTATTTTCTAAAGCTGTTACTATCGTATTAGTTAGTCTGTGTACTTGTTCAACAGTAGAGTGTTTATTTCGGAAACCAAATTGATGTTCAGGAATCAGGTGTTTGTCAGAGATTATTCTTTTCATTCTCTTGTAAATTATTTTTTCCAGCAGTTTGGATAGTAATGGTAAGAGCGATATCGGTCTGTAAGAATTAGCATCATGCGGATCTTTATTTGGTTTAGGGAGCATAATAATTTCCGCGAGTTTCCAGGTACTAGGGAAGTACTGGAGTCGTAATACAGCGTTGAATAATATTGTGAGCATCCTAATTGCTTTAGGTGGTAATTCTTTTAGTATTCTGCCATTTATTAGATCGTAACCTGGGGCCTTTCTTATTTTGATTTCTGATATTAGCATTTTAATTTCTTTGGCTGTTGTGCTATTAATGTTTCCATCAGATTTTGTTTTGCTTCCGAGGTCGTTTGCGTTAGTATCTGCATATGTTTGTGTATTGAAGTTGTGTGCTGTGAATGTGTTTTCTAAGTTCGTTGCAAAGGTTTCCGCTTGTTCTTCTGTGCTTTTCGCCCATGAGCCATTAAGATTTCGTATAGCTGGTATAGATTTTATTGGTCTTTTGAATCTTTTTGCTGTTTTCCAAAGAGAGTAATTGGTATCTTCGTGTGGTGAAAGTGATGTCAGGTATCTTTCGAATTCAGCATTGTTATAATCCTGTATGCTATTCTTTACATCTTTGGTTACCTTGTTTAATAGTCTTTTATTACTCCTTGTTTTATGTTTTTGCCACGTAGCTTTAACTTGCCTTTTTACTTTTATTTTTTGCAAAATAATGCTAGGATACGTCAGAATTTTTTTAGGTAGAAAGTTTTGAGGTGTGGATGCCCACGCTGCTTCTTGTATAGCATCTGTTAAATTATTGACTGCTTTTTCTATTTGTAACGGGGTCTTGAGCGGAATATTACAGTTTAATTTGGAATCTAAAATTTGTTTGAAGTTCATCCAGTTTGTACTACTATTGCACAGAGTTGGTGATTTTTTATATAGGATAGGTTCTTTTTGGTATGTGATTATTATAGGTGAATGGTCGGAGCTGAGTTCGAGAGATGATTCTATTTTAAAGTGGGCTAGGTTAAAGCCTTTTAGAACGCCGAAATCTAATAAGTCGGGAGTTTTGCTATAAGCTGAGGGCCAGTAGGTTGGTTCGCCTGTCGTAAGGATGTCTAGGTTTGTGTTGGTGATGTATGAGTCTAAGGTTTTACCTCGTGGTGAAATTGTTTTTGATCCCCAATTTGGATGCTTGGCGTTGAAGTCCCCAGCTACTATAAATTTATTACCTAATTCCTTAAAGAAGTTGTTCCATTGGTCGTTTGTAATTTTGTATTTTGGCGGTGCATAAATAGCCGAGAGCCTAATTGAATTATACTGAATTTTTAAGGTAATTGTGGTTGCTTGAAGGTAATCGTGAGCTGTTTTGTTGTGCAGATGGTGTTTTATTTCGTTCCTGATAATTATGGCCGTTCCACCATGCGCTTTACCTGAAGGATGTTTTGTGTCATACGTGGTGTAGTATGGAATATTTATAAAGTTTTTGTCCGTGAGATGAGTTTCCGATACGAGTAGGATGTCTATGTTGTGCGTGTATATGAATGCTTTTGTTTCTTGGATTCGTCGTTGTAATCCGTTGCTGTTCCAAACCGCTATTTTTATTTGTTTATCCATTATTTGTTACTAAGAAGCGTTTTTGTTAACAGTTGTAACATTGCTGTTATTTGTTGCGTTTGTTGTTTTAATAGAGAATTTTGCTCCATTATCATTGTCGTTATAATTTCGGTATTCTTGATTGATTGCTTTAATAGTTCTTTTATGTCCGATGTCTCTTCAGTGTTTATGTCAGAGTTTATGTCTTTTGAATTCGTACATGTTTGTTTGGTAACATCAGCGTAGCTTCTTATTGGTTTGTTGTGTTCAAATACTGGTATATAATCGGTGTTGGCATTTACGTTTTGTTTATTATAATGATTGTCCTTGTAAGCTTCGTCTAAAATAGGATTTTCCAACACTTTTTTCCTTAGCGTGGGAAACAATTTTTGTTGTAATAGTTTCCTCGTTTGACATCCTTTATAATTCGCTGGATGATTACCGTTGCAGTTTACACATATGACTTTTTCTATTCTTCCTACTTGAGGACAGTGTGTCGTTAAATGTTTTTGTGCACATTTGACACAGGCAGGATTTCTGTTGCAGTAGTTTTTTGTGTGACCATACGCTTGGCATCGTGTGCACTGTGGAATATCTCTTTTAGTTTTAGGTGGTTCGATTTTAATTATCGTATTTAACAGGTTATTAATCTCATATATATTTTTGTTATTGTCCTGAGGAGCCAGTTCGATAAAGAATAAAGGTAGCGGCTGTTTGGTATCAAATTTTGTTATGTTGTTGATTGATCTTACTTTGTGGCCTAGTTTGTCTAATTCGTTAATTATCTTGACCGTATTTGACTTTGGATGAAGTCCTCGAATTACGATTTTGTAACTCTTCTCACTTTTTTCTTGATACGTATGGTATCCCGCGTTTTTATTTTTAATGCACTTATTACTTTCCTGAACGTGTCTGGTGTGGAGGTTTGTACCTTAACTTGGTTGTCCTTAAGCTGTTTTATTATATAATTATTACGCCCAGCTGTTTCGTCCAGTAACTCAAGCAGAGGGTCGATAACTTCTGCTTCAATGTATATCGGTGGTGGCTTTACTGATTTTGTTTCTTCCTGTTTCTCAGTATTATTTTGTGTTTCTGCTGAATCTTCAAGTAGATTGAACGAGTTGCTTATGGGTATCTCCTGTAGCCATTTAGTTGGTGTTGGTGCGGAAGAGATGTTGTTGTTGTTATTAACTTCGCTTATTTTGCGTTTTTTAAAATCTTTTAACTTTGTAGATTTAGCGGGAATCCATTCTTGCACGTCTTCTGAGTCTGTATCCATCTCGCTGTCCATACGCAAGTCTCTATTGTCTATTTTGATTTTTCTCCTTTCTGTATTGGCAAGGTTAGGGTATTGTTTTGTTTCCTTCGACGGTTGATCCTTTTCAGTGATATCTCCTGTTTGAATTTTGTATCAATTTCCGTTATTAATTAATTTATTTGGTAGGAATGTTCCATGGTCTAAATTCTTTGCCATAGGCTTGGACACGCGGTTACCCGCGTGGGTGCAGTATTACCTCGCTAGGACACTGGTCACTTCACCCTTGTACCCGCGATGTAAATCTGACGTACGTTACTTTGTAACTCAACGTATGTGACGTTTAAAGATTTGTATTCTCGGGAGCAGTAGATAAACACGTCCGTATTTACTAATGTCTATCCGTGGAATGCGAATGCAACTAGACCTGACATAGCGTTAGCAGCTAGTTTATTGAGTCGTTTCTGCTCATATCCGAAAACAATCCATTGGAAAATGGCGAAAAGAGTTTTACGATATTTAAAAGGAACTACGGACTATGGGATAACTTATACTAAAGACGAAATCAGTTTATTAGGGTATGTAGACGCAGATTGGGCAGGAGATACTAGTGATAGACGATCGTGTTCAGGGTACAGTGTACACATTACAGGGGGTCCAGTTAGCTGGAACAGTAAGAAGCAGAAGTCAGTTGCCCTTTCCACTATGGAAGCTGAATATATGAGCCTTTCAGAAGTTACAAAAGAGATTATATACGATAGAAACTTATTAAAACATATGAAGGCCTATGATTTGTTAAAGCAACCAACCAAAGTTTACTGTGATAACCAAAGTGCCATAGAACTATGTAAGAATAGCGTTTATCATGGCCGTAGCAAACATATAGATATAAGGTATCATTTTTCACACGAAGCGCAAGAGCGAGGTGATATTATTGTGAACTATTTAAGAACGGAGAAGATGACCGCCGATATATTAACCAAAGCCTTAATTCGTAACAAGCATGATACCTGTGTGAAACTATTAAGTTTATGTTGAGGGAATCTACGACACCTAGATAAAAGGGAAAGTGTTGGAAAAATAAAGCGAGTTGCCTATCTTAGTATCTCAGGCGTCTCCGATACAGTGGTACCAAACCACTTTGTTTTTAGTACGTTGGCGGATGGTGTAAAAGAGGTACGTGTTGAGTTGCAACATTATGCATTTTCTCAGTTATATTAAATAAATAATTTTTCTACGATACTGCGTAGTTCTGTTTAATAAAATAACCCGACACAAATATTACTAAATTTCTTGAAAAAAGAATACTTAAAACTTTATCTTTTTTTTTCGCAAACCTTAACTATGCGCGACCAAGATTAGTGTCGCTGCCAGGACTCTGTTTAAATATTTTAACTTTATAGGTGGACGCTAGTTATTTTGTAAGCTAAGAAAATATTTATTATTATTCTGTTAACAATTATATAGCTTGTTCGTAAAGTCACAACTAACAAAAATTAACGTAAGATAAGTACAGGTCGGATAAAGTCGGATGACTCAAGTCAAAGAATTACAAAATCCTAATAATAAAAAAGAAGTAAGAACTAAAAAAATTTGAATAAATTTACGTATATACCTTAGCGTAAGAGACACAAACACTGCTTCTATTTCAACTGTAAAAATAAATTCTATTTATTAGAAAATAATAAAAAACTAAAACGACTTTTTTATCGAATTACTATCAATTTGAATACAAAATTATGATCAGAAAGATAATTTCTATAAACGACTAAGCAAATTAAAGACAATCTTTAAAAGAGTCTAAAGGTGTCAAGAAAAAATTAGCTGGTAAAATAACTGAACTTAGCGCTAAGACGTTCTATGAACAAGTGTCCTTCTCTCGTCGGTCCGGCAAACAGCTCGTTTTGACGTAATATTATCTTATCTTTTACAATTTCTTTATTTCTTTAAGCGTTTTGTAATGGGCGCTAATGATTGGTTTTGTGTCATCTAAACGCTATAATAATTACAGTGGATTATATAAAAGATAGATAAAACAATGCATAGTAGATAATATGTAAGACCAATGAGACAAAGCTGGTAGTTTACCTAAAAGTCAGATCAGCCATATTTCAGTAGTGTAGTATCGTAATTAGTATTAGTAGCATTGCGTAATATTGTAATTAGTATTAGTAGTAAGATAAGCGAGCATAGCCAACTAGAATAGTTTGTCGATAGTGTAAATACCGATAGTCATCTTAATATCGCGATAGCCGAAACGGGCTTGGAAAACAAGCGAGCGAAAAGAGACGCTTGGGAAACAAGCGTGTATAAAAGGGCACTTCGAAGGATCGCCAGGCATTCTCGCGACGGATACGATAGCGCTTAGACGTGTAATTACTATTTGTATTTCAATAAACGTAGTTTTGGTTGTTAAAAAGAGATTAACCCCTAGACAAATCTTTTCTTCCTTCTTTCTAACACATATATTCCATTATCCTAAAAAAGAACCTACAGTAGTTTATGTAAAATTCAATAAGACAATTAAACATACTACCAAGTAAAAGGAATAAACCAATGTCGAAACCATCACTCATAATATTATTAAATTCATTAAATGAAAAAGGCATACAACAATAGATAAATATCGATACGATGGGAACCATTGATCCTCTTTCGGCGCGACAAGGCACATCTTCCCCTACAAATTTACCCTATTAATTAGCCCTACAAATTTACCTCACGAACATTACCTTTAGACTAAATAGACCAAGGAATGTTAGATATAAACTCAGATAGATCAAATATCATCGCAATTAAAAAGCCGATATGCCGACCACCAGCTACGACTGTCAGCTCGATCACATAGTGCTAGCCGATTCATAGCAATAAACCGAAAAGGATAGATAAAGGAAACATCGTATGAAAATATCGGATATAGAAAATCATCCTTAAATAACTCTGTAAGATACACCTAGAAATGCGACCCTTACGCAGGTAACGTACCGACAGATCTCGGCGATACTCTAAGTAAATATAGAAATATTATTTAAACCCAATCAGAAACTAAACCAAAAGGGAGAGCCGAGTGGCAAATGATGTAAAGGCATTTGATGAAACCACGCCGAAAAATCTAGAATCAGGCGACGTTGCCAAGCCTACCAGAATCAAGCTATGCCACCCACATTGTAAATATTTCGTAAAAGCGAGAGAACGTGACAAACAACCAACACAAACCAAGAAATGTAATTAAGCATCTTAGGCATTAATGCCTCTTAATTAATTCCTCAAGGGAACTGAATGAAAAACCAAGTATAACGCCGAACCTCGGCGCGTAAAACAAAAGATAAAAACTAGTTAATGAAAATAATAAATATTGTAATTAATTATGCGTACCGAATGTAAAACCAAATTTCTCAGGAAATTAAGGAAAACCTAGGCGGTCCGTGAGACCCGCAGCAACTCCAAAATGGGAGGGGAGAGAAGTAGACATAAGAACGAATCCGGTAGAAATATAAGAAATGTGGGCGTAAAGCTAGTTCGGAGAGGTGATAAGTTTAGATACATAAGAATACATAACGCCCTGCGATTGGGTAACGAGAAGAGAAATTTGGACTGACTGACGTCAAAGAGTGGGACCTACGCCACCCCCACCAGGGATGGTATCCATCTATAAAAAATGAGGACAAGGCCCGCTGCAAGTAAAACTTCTTCTTATTTTTTCTTCGAATTTTTATTCATTAGTTATACGTTTTTATACTTTTCCTTTACCTCTTCGTCTTCGACTTGGTCTCACTCTCAACGATAATTATCGAGCTACGCTGGTCAGTCCACGCTTCCTCAACATGCCCGGGATACCTGTTCAGAGCAGTACAACCGAGCAATTATCGAAACCCACGGCGTATCAATTATAATCTCATCCTAAATTGTAAGTACAACTGTTGGAATAGAGGCGCCTTTGTGTGCGGCCTTACGTGTTCCTTCTTCCCCACCTTTAAACAACGCGTAAGATAAGACCCCAGCGCATGTGCAGTAGGGCTACATACATCTATCCTTGTTGCATTGGAAAAGGACAAGGGCGGATTATTCGAGTGTGAGATTCCGAGACCAAAGGGCATAAATCGCCGAACATATGCGACTTATATATACATAGAGATTGATTATAACCAGACTACGATTAATTGTATTAATAACCAACAAGTGTAAACCAAATTAAAACTTATTATTTTATCAAACCAAGAAGTGAATTTAATCTTTCGACTAAATTAATTCAACAAAAGGTTATGGGCCCAGCACGCTTCCACTGCGCTGTTTCTGTTAAAATATAAGGTCGAAAGAGTTTGGAAATTAAGCTGGTTGATAAAGGATTGTGAAAGGAAATTTTCTAGTGCAAGGAAAGATGGCAAATATTGCGGGAAAAGTTGTGCCTGCTTCACAGCAGAGCGGTGAGTACTCTAATTCAACCCTTTTTGCAGAAAAGTAAAGAATAAAAGTTTATGTGCATAATAATAAGCGGTTTGCCGCGGGAACAGTTGTATAAACCTGGTAGTACGGCCTTATAAACCCCGTAGAGGGTAAAAGCAGTATAAGGCTATAAATGTGCAATTCAGAAAATTTGAGAAAAGAAAGTTCTCAAAATGGCTGCCGAATAGGTTATTACAAAGAACGGTGTTAAAACGAGAAAAAGGAAAAAGGACTTCCAGTAAGAACGTATCAAACTTAAGATTAGATAAGGGCAAGGAAAGTGAGAGAGACGAGCGGGATATGACGAGTTCGGCCGAGGGTACCCGAGGCAACACGAACTTAGTCGGCAGAGAGGGAGAGCTGACGTCACCCGAATCCGGGGTGATTCGGTGGCAACTCGGGTCTGAATTCGCCGAGTGGAATGAAAACGTACATGTACGCACACACTTACACGTGGCTGGAATAACAATTCGGTGTGAATTGGGACTGTACAGTATGGTATTTATACAGTAGTAGTGTGTGGCGCTCTATCCATGCACACACTGGCGCCGGTGTGTGTATGTGTAAGGAGTGGGGCCTCCCTCTGGCTGTGTATACAGCGGTTTGACATACACGAATGTGTATGGGATTTTTTTTGTACGCTCACGTAAAAGTCTCCTCGGTTAAAAGTAAGATGATAAGCTAATCTGTAACCCTTCTTAAGTTTCTTGGATGCCAGAAAACCAGAGAATATGCACGAAACGAGAGAGATTACATGAAAAATAGAATACTTGCACTAGAGGAATTATTTAATTATAGCTGGAAAAATATGTATAAATAAGTCTTTTAACTAACTAGTTACATATATTTTCACACAGACTGTCTGACATTGCTGGCGTTCTTTAAGACGCACCAGGAGAAATTTGAATTTGGAAAGATCCATCCGAATGAGGAAATAATGGTCACCCATGTAGAGGATCAGATAATATTTAGGAGTGAATCGGGCATGGAGTATCCAATTGGTATAAAAACCTTTTCATTATAATAACAAGTGACTTCTTAAACAGTCAGCTTTTCAACCCGTGCCTCGTTTACGCGACTTTATGCAGTGAGAGGATGGGCGGATCATCGTGGCAATCTTGTGTTCAGATGCTACGATACCCGTTCGCTTTTATTCATTTAACTTGTGTTCGGTTAAGTGGATATTCAGCAATAGTCCTCGGTCATACGAGAGTTTTCCTTCCTTTTCCTAACAGAATCTTGTTTGACAGGACTGGACAGCTTGGGTGAGAATGAAAGAGAAGTGGTCATACGGGCTATTGATGGCAAGGAGCGAAATGGGTCTAGACTAATAATGTCCAGCGAAACGAATAACCCTGACCTCCTGTTGGAAAGAGATGAAGAGAAGCAAGGTTATTCCGACGCCGACAGTGACAGGTCACATGAATCTAGCCCAGCACATTCCGGATCGGAGATTTTGGAGACCCTGGGGACAGACAGCAAAACGAAGGAGGCCTTGGCTGATACATATAAAGAAATGAGAGAAACGCAGCTAATATTGATGAAAACTCTGATAAACATCAACGAGAAGCTCGACAAAATCGGTCAACCTGTGTCGAGCAGCCAAGATTCTCAGAGTAAAGAGAGGCATGGTGAGACAACGAAGACGACTTTGACTCATGCAGAAGCGGGTACTAACAAGGAAGACCGTATAACAGGAATCAGTCAGGAACAATTGATTGGGTTAATGGAAGAAGTGGTAAAAAGAAGTGGGAGCCTCAACTCGAGCAATAAACCTACTTCAGCTGGTTCAGGTTCGAATGCAGCGCAGGACATGAGCGAAAAAATGCTGGTCCAAATAATCAGACATGAACCAGCAAGACGACAATATACATTAACCAGTCAGATGAGACTGGATCATTTCATGGACTATCTGACATCAGAACTGAGGAGCTTGGATCTGCTGTATGTAATTGATCCAAAAGAAAAGACCAACCATGAAATAGATGAGGCAACCAAACAAAAACATAAATATAGCGTAAGAGATATTATAATAAATAGACTGGACCAAAATTATTATTCAAAAATAAGCGAGATTACAGATCCAGTGGAAATCCTGAATAAAATCCGGGAAATAAAGCGGTGCGAATCCAATCTAGCCCCTTTGACGATTAGGCAGCGACTTTACAACATGAGGTATGTTCCGTATAAAGAAACAGCGGCACAGTTTTGGGATCGGTTTGAAGAGTTGGTGCGGAACTATAACGCTATATCTAATGAAGCACCGCTCACGGAGGAAGAGAAGAGGGATCTCGCCTACAATGCGGTCGTCCGTGTAACGCCTGATTTGAGATCTGTAAACTTCATAACGCAAGGCTCGACGGGTAATAGACTGAAATACGACCGAATAAAAGCCCTGGTCGTGCAACAGGAGGCCGAGAAAAGCATGGACCTAAAAGTGGAGCCAACAGCATTCCACACTAAGAGGCAAGACTCGCGGAAGCGCAGCTACAGCTACAATGACCGAAGCTACCATGGCGGCGAAAGCAGTAACTCGAGCCGGATTACATGCTACGGCTGTGGAAAGCCCGGACATATTAGAAGGAATTGCCAGACAAGGCCGAAGCAGTATCACCAAAGGTCGTCGTCAAAATACTCTTCTTCGAGACAACCAACCAAATATGGACCCCCTCAAGCAAGCAATAAAGCCGGACCTGAAAGGAAACGCAAATCCACAGGGACAGGTAGCAACGAACGTGTGAAAAGGGTAAAGATGGCAGAGGACAAGGAGAACGAATTGAGAGAAAGTGATAGGGGCAATACATCCCATAGAGGTAACATTGAAGGCGCAAAGATAATCGCCACAAACTACAATACAATGCCGGCAATAGATTTATTAGTAGATAAGGACTATGGTAAAAATAACGAGACTCTGACAAAATTTCTGGCAGATTCAGGTGCTACTGAACATCTAACGAATTCCAAGCTGATATTCAAAACATTCGATAAAACCAAAGCAGATTATATAAAATGTGCCAATAAAGACGTGCATGTTGATCTCAGTTCAGAGGGAGCAGGCACGGTAGATGTTAAATTAGATAACGATCGGATAATGAGCTTGGAAAACGTTATATGTGCCAGGGATCTGTCAGAGAATCTATTATCATTAAGAAAATTTGCAGACATGGGTCTGAGTATTTATCTAGATAATCAACAGGTCGACATCTTTGATCCTATATCGCAAGAGTCATTCATCAAAGGAATTTATAGGAAACCTTTCTGGATAATTGAACTAGAAGTAGATAAGATTAGTGAGCAGCACCAGCTAATTAACAAGGGAAAAATGCACAAAGTAATAGCATACCTCACGACAGAAAACTCTGAAAATGAATCCAGATACATGACTCGGAGCAAAACCTCACTTGCAGAGAAACAGAATCTAGAAAGAATCGGAAATGTAAATGCGACTGACGATGTATTTCTGAAGGAACCGATAGTAACAGGGACTGGACCCGTATCGGACCCGGAGGTGGCCGTTGTGGATGATTTTGAACATAGAGACATTAACTCAAAGAGTCCGGAAACAACACACGAGACCGTAATGCCACCGACTCAGAATGTAAGCTTTGATCTATCAATCTGGGATCGTAAACTCGGAAATATGGACGATATTGAATCCGAAGAATTAACAGGTAACGAAACGCCATTTAATGAAGAAAACGAAAGATTTTCAGTCAACAACAATGCGCTACTGTGGCATGTGCGATTTGGACATGCATCTCTAGAATACTTGAAATCAATGCAGAGGATGTTTCCGGGAAACAAAAATCTGCAAAGCGTCAAATTCGGAGAGTCAATCAAAGATTGCGAGATTTGCATGATAGCAAAGTTCAACAGATTACCTTTCAGCAAAACGAGACAACGAGCGCTGAAGCCGCTGGAGATTATACATTCAGACACCATAGGACCAATAACTCCACAGACACTTCCAAAAGGATATCGCTTTATCTCAGTGTTCGTAGACGATTATTCCAGACTGGCTATGGCTTATGCAATGAGATCTAAAAGTGATACCGGACAATGTCTGGATGCGTTCATCATAAGTGGACGAAATCTTTTAGGCTTTGAAGCTAAGGTTTGCTATTTCCAATCTGACCGGGGCACGGAGTTCACTGGAGGATACACAATACACAATAGATGTCTTGAACAGGATTGGAGCTGAATCTTGATTTTCAAGTCCAGATACTCCGCAACACATGTCCGAACAACATGTACGATTCAAAATTACCTGGAAACATGTGGGACCTTGCTCTTGGAGCAGCTACATACGTCTACAATAGGACTCCACACAAGTC
>JACGTP010000902.1:4630-14912 GCA_023678845.1 Mischocyttarus mexicanus
AACCTTTTATTGTTTTTACTAAAAATAAACCAACTATGGTTGATTTATCTGGGATAAACCGTTTCTTATCTTTGAGTTAACGTTGACTAAACTATACTAAAAGCTTCTTCGAACCCTGGCCTCCCTTCCTATCACTTTGTCTTGACTTTACCTTAACGTTTCGCTGAGAAAACCCTGACGTGACCTTTTAATGTTTTTACTAAAAAGAACTCCCACTGTTATGGATTTATCTTAAACTACCCGTGTCTTATCCTTGAGTAAATCTTGACTAATCTATAGTAGAAGCGTCTTGGAATTTTTGCCTCCTTGCCTATCACTTTGTTTTGACTTTACCTTAACTTTTCGCTGAGAAAACCCTGACGCAACTTTTAAATGTTTTAACTAAAAGTAATCCAACTGATGTGGATTTATCTTGGATTAACCGTGTCTTATCCTTGAGTTAACCCTAACTAAATTATACGAAAAGATTCGGTGAACCTTAGCCTATTTGCCTTTCACTTAGTTTTGACTTTACCTTAATTTATCGCTGAGCAAAACCCTGACTCAACCTTTTAATGTTTTTACTAAAAAAAACTCCCACTGTTGTTGATTTACCTTGAATTAACCGTTTTTTTTCTTGAGTTACCCTTGACTAAACTATACTAAAAGCGTCTGGGAACCTTAGCCTCTTTTCCTATCACTTTGTCTTGACTTTACCTTAACTTTTCGCTGGGAAAACCCTGACGCGACCTTTTAATGTTTTTACTAAAATAAACTTCCACTGTTGTGTATTTATCTTGAATTAACCGCTTCTTATCCTTAAGTTTACCATGACTAAACTATACTAAAAGCTTTTTGGAACCTTAGCCTCCCTGCCTATCACTTTGTTTTGACTTTACCTTTACTTTTCACTGAGAAAACCCTCACGCGACCTTTTAATGTCTTTACTAAAAATAACTCCCACTGTTGCGGATTTATCTTGAATTAACCGTTTCTTATCCTTGAGTAAATCTTGACTAAACTATAGTAAAAGCGTCTTGGAATTTTTGACTCCCTGCCTATAACTTTGTTTAGACTTTACCTTAACTTTTTGCTGAGAAAACCCTAACGCGAACTTTTAATGTTTTTACTAATAAAAACTCCTATTGTTGTTGATTTATCTTGGATAAACCATTTCTTATCTATGAGTAAACCTTGACTTACNTTGACTTTACCTTAACTTTTCGCTGAGAAAACCCTGACGCAACCTTTAAATGTTTTAACTAAATGTAATCCAACTGATGTGGTTTTATCTTGTATTAACCGTGTCTTATCCTTGAGTTAACCCTAACTAAATTATACGGAAAGATTCGGTGAACCTTAGCCTACCTGCCTTTCACTTAGTTTTGACTTTACCTTAATTTATCGCTGAGCATAACCCTGACTCAACCTTTTAATGTTTTTACTAAAAAAAACTCCCACTGTTGTTGATTTACCTTGAATTAACCGTTTTTTTTCTTGAGTTAACCTTGACTAAACTATACTAAAAGCGTCTGGGAACCTTAGCCTCCCTTCCTATCACTTTGTCTTGACTTTACCTTAACTTTTCGCTGAGAAAACCCTGACGCGACCTTTTAATGTTTTTACTAAAATAAACTTCCACTGTTGTGGATTTATCTTGGATTAACCGTGTCTTATCCTTGAGTTAAACTTAACTAAATTATACGAAAAGATTCGGTAAACCTTACCTTTCCTGCCTATCACTTTGTTTTGACTTTACCTTAACTTTTTGTTAAGAAAACCCTGCCGCGAACTTTAAATGTTTTTACTAATAAAAACTCTTATTGTTGTTGATTTATCTTGGATAAACTGTTTTTTATCCTTGAGTTAACCTTAACTAAATTATACGAAAAGATTCAGCGAACCTTAGCCATCTTGCCTATCACTTTGTTTTGACTTTACCTTAATTTTTCGCTGAGAAAACCTTGACGCAACCTTTTAATGTTTTTACAAAAATAAACTCCCACTGTTGTGGATTTATCTTGAATTAACCGTTTCTTTTCCTTGAGTTAATCTTGACTAAACTATACTAAAAGCGTCTGGGAACCTTAGCCTCCCTTCCTATAACTTTGTCTTGACTTTACCTTAACGTTTCGCTGAGAAAACCCTGACGCGACTTTTTAATGTTTTTACTAAAAAGAACTCCCACTGTTGTGGATTTATCTTGAATGAACAATTTCTTATCCTTAAGTAAACATTAATTAAACTATACTTAAAGCGTCTTGGAATTTTTGCCTCCCTGCCTATCACTTTGTTTTGAATTTACCTTAACTTTTCGCTGAAAAAACCCTGACGCGACCTTTTAATGTTTTTACTAGTAAAAACTCCAACTATTGTAGATTTATCTTGAATTAACCGTGTCTTATCTTTGAGTTTACCTTAACTAAATTATACTAAAAGCTTCTTTAAACTTTGGCCTCCCTGCCTATCACTTTGTTTTGACTTTACCGTATCTTTTCGCTGAAAAAACCCTGACGCAACCTTTTAATGTTTTTACTACAAATAATCCAACTGTTGTTGATTTACTTTGGATAAACCGTTTCTTATCCTTGAGTTAACAATGACTAACCTATACTAAAAGCTTCATCAAACCTCGGCCTCTCTGCTTATAACTTTGTCTTGACTTTACCTTAGCTTTTCGCCGAAAAAACCCTGACGCAACCTTTTAATGTTTTTACTAATAAACTCTCCTACTGTTGTTGATTTATCTTGGATAAACTGTGTCTTATCCTTGAGTTAACCATGACTAAACTATACTAAAATCTTCTTCGAACCTCGGCCTCTCTGCCTATCACTTTGTTTTGACTTTTCCTTAACTTTTCGCTGAGAAAACGCTGAAGCAACCTTTTAATGTTTTTATTAAAATAAACTCCCACTTTTGTGGATTTATCTTGAATTAACCGTTTCTTTTCCTTGAGTTAACCTTAACTAAATTATACGAAAAGATTCGGTGAACCTTACCCTTCCTGTTTATCACTTTGTTTTGACTATACCTTAACTTTTCGCTGAGAAAACTCTGACGCGACATTTTAATGTTTTTACTAAAAAAAAACTCCAACTGCTGTGGATTTATCTTGAATTAACAGCTTTCAAATCCTTGAGTTTACCTTTACTAAACTATACTAAAAGCTTCATCGAACCTCGGCCTTTCTGCTTATCACTTTGTCTTGAATTTACCTTAACTTTTCGCTGAGAAAACCTTGACGCAAACTTTTAATGTTTTTACTAAAAATAAACTCCGACTGTTGTGGATTTATCTTGAATTAACCGTTTCTTATCCTTAAGTACACATTAACTAAACTATACTAAAAACGTTTTGGAATTTTCGCATTCCTGCCTATCACTTTGTTTTGACTATACCTTAACTTTTCGCTGAGAAAACTCTGATGCGACATTTTATTGGTTTTACTAAAAAAAAATCCAACTGTTGTAGATTTATCTTGAATTAACCGTGTCTTATCCTTAAGTTTATCTTAACTAAATTATACTAAAAGCTTCTTAAAACCTTGGCCTTCCTGCCCTTCTTGTTGTTTTGACTTTACCGTAACTATTCGCTGAAAAAAACCTGACGCAACCTTTTAATGTTTTTACTAAAAATAAACCAACTATTGTTGATTTACCTGGGAAAAACCTTGTCTTATCCTTGAGTTAACCTTGACTAAACTATACTAAAACTTCTTCGAACCCTGGCCTCTCTTCCTATCACTTTGTCTTGACTTTACCTTAACTTTTCGGTGAGAAAACCCTGACGCAACCTTTTAATTTTTTTACTAATAAAAACTCCTATTGTTGTTGATTTATCTGGGATAAACCGCTTTTTATCCTTGAGTAAACTTATCTAACCAATACTAAAAGCGTCTTGGAACCTTAGCCTCCCTTCCTATCACTTTGTCTTGACTTTACCTTAACTGTTCGCTGAGAAAACCCTGACGCAACCTTTTAGTGTTTTTACTAAAAATAATCCAACTATTGTGGATTTATCTTGGATTAACCGTGTCTTATCTTTGTGTTAACCTTAACTAAATTATACAAAAAGATTCGGTGAACCTTACCCTTCCTGCCTATCACTTTGTTTTGACTTTACCTTAATTTTTCGCTGAGAAACCCTTACGCAACCTTTTAATGTTTTTACTAAAAAAAACTCCCACTGTTGTGGATTTATCTTGAAATAATCGTTTCTTTTCCTTGAGTCAATCTTGACTAAACTATACTAAAAGCGCCTGGGAACCTTAGCCTCCTTTCCTATCACTTTGTCTTGACTTTACCTTAACTTTTCGCTGAGAAAATCTTAAAGCGACCTTTTAATGTTTTTACTAAAATAAACTCCCACTGTTGTGGATTTATCTTGAATTAACCGTTTCTTATCCTTGAGTAAATCTTGACTAAACTATAGTAAAAGCGTCTTGGAATTTTTGCCTCCCTTCCTATCACTTTGTCTTGACTTTACCTTAACTTTTCGCAGAGAAAACCCTGACGCAACCTTTTAATTTTTTTACTAATAAAAACTCCTATTGTTGTTGATTTATCTGGGATAAACCGCTTTTTATCCTTGAGTAAACTTATCTAACCAATACTAAAAGCGTCTTGGAACCTTAGCCTCCCTTCCTATCACTTTGTCTTGACTTTACCTTAACTGTTCGCTGAGAAAACCCTGACGCAACCTTTTAGTGTTTTTACTAAAATAAACTCCCACTGTTGTGGATTTATCTTGAATTAACCGTTTCTTTTCCTTGAGTTAATCTTGACTAAACTATACTAAAAGAGTCTGGGAACCTTAGCCTCTCTTCCTATCTTTTTGTCTTGACTTTACCTTAACTTTTCGCTGAGAAAACCTTTACGCGACCTTTTAATGTTTTTACTAAAATACACTCCCACTGTTGTGGATTTATCTTAAATTAACCGTTTCTTATCCTTAAGTAAACATTGACTAAACTATACTTAAAGCGTTTTGGAATTTTTGCCTTCCTGCCTATCACTTTGTTTTGACTTTACCGTAACTTTTCGCTGAAAAAACCCTGACGCAACCTTTTAATATTTTTACTAAAAATAAACCAACTATTGTTGATTTATCTGGGATAAACCGTTTCTTATCTTTGAGTTAACGTTGACTAAACTATACTAAAAGCTTCTTTGAACCCTGGCCTCCCTTCCTATCACTTTGGCTTGACTTTACCTTAACGTTTCGCTGAGAAAACCCTGACGCGACCTTTTAATGTTTTTACTAAAAAGAACTCCTACTGTTGTGGATTTATCTTGAATGAACCGTTTCTTATCCTTAAGTAAACATTAATTAAACTATACTAAAAGCGTCTTGGAATTTTTGCCTTCCTGCCTATCACTTTGTCTTGACTTTACCTTAACTTTTCGCTGAGAAAACCCTGACGCAACCTTTAAATGTTTTAACAAAAAGTAATCCAACTGATGTGGATTTATCTTGGAATAACCGTGTCTTATCCTTGAGTTAACCCTAACTAAATTATACGAAAAGATTCGGTGAACCTTAGCCTACCTGCCTTTCACTTTGTTTTGACTTTACCTTAATTTATCGCTGAGCAAAACCCTGACGCGACCTTTTAATGTTTTTACTAAAAATAACTCCCACTGTTGCGGATTTATCTTAAATTAACCGTTTCTTATCCGTGAGTAAATCTTGACTAAACTATAGTAAAAGCGTCTTGAAATTTTTGACTCCCTGCCTATAACTTTGTTTTGACTTTACCTTAACTTTTTGCTGAGAAAACCCTGACGCGACCTTTTAATGTTTTTTCTAAAAAGAACTCCCACTGTTAAGGATTTATCTTGAATTAACCGTTTCTTATCCTTAAGTAAACATTGACTAAACTATACTAAAAGCGTTTTGGAATTTTTGCCTCCCTGCCTATCAATTTGTTTTGACTTTACCTTAACTTTTCACTGAGAAAACCCTGACGCGACCTTTTAATGTTTTTACTAAAAATAAATCCCAATGTTGTGGATTTATCTTGAATGAACCGTTTCTTATCCTTAAGTAAACATTAATTAAACTATACTAAAAGCGTCTTGGAATTTTTGCCTCCCTGCCTATCACTTTGTTTTGAATTTACCTTAACTTTTCGCTGAAAAAACCCTGACGCAACCTTTTAATGTTTTTACTAAAAATAAACCAACTATTGTTGATTTATCTGGGATAAACCGTTTCTTATCTTTGAGTTAACGTTGACTAAACTATACTAAAAGCTTCTTCGAACCCTGGCCTCCCTTCCTATCACTTAGTCTTGACTTTACCTTAACTTTTCGCAGAGAAAACCCTGACGCAACCTTTTAATGTTTTTACTAAAATAAACTCTTACTGTTGTGGATTTATCTTGAATTAACCGCTTTTAAATCCTTGAGTTTACCTTGACTAAACTATACTAAAAGCTTCTTGGAATTTTTGACTCCCTGCCTATCACTTAGTCTTGACTTTACCTTAACTTTTCGCAGAGAAAACCCTGACTCAACCTTTTAATGTTTTTACTAAAAAAAACTCCCACTGTTGTTGATTTACCTTGAACTAACCGTTTTTTTTCTTGAGTTAACCTTGACTAAACTATACTAAAAGCGTCTGGGAACCTTAGCCTCCCTTCCTATAACTTTGCCTTGACTTTACCTTTACTTTTCGCTGAGAAAACCCTGACGCGACCTTTTAATGTTTTTACTAAAATAAACTCCCACTGTTGTGGATTTATCTTGAATTAACCGCTTTTAAATCCTTGAGTTTATTTTGACTAAACTATACTAAAAGCTTCTTGGAACCTTAGCCTTCCTGCCTATCACTTTTTTTTGACTTTTCCTTAACTTTTCACTGAGAAAACCCTGACGCGACCTTTTAATGTTTTTACTATTGAAAACTCCAACTGTTGTAGATTTATCTTAAATTAACCATGTCTTATCCTTAAGTTTATCTAAACTAAATTATACTAAAAGCTTCTTTAAACCTTGGCCTTCCTGCCTATCACTTAGTTTTGACTTTACCTTAACTTTCCACTGAGAGTTTCCTGAATCAAACTTTTAATGTTTTTACTAAAAATAACTCCCACTGTTATGGATTTATCTTAAACCACCCGTGTCTTATCCTTGAGTAAATCTTGACTAATCTATAGTAGAAGCGTCTTGGAATTTTTGCCTCCCTGCCTATCACTTTGTTTTGACTTTACCTTCACTTTTTGCTGAGAAAACCCTGACGCGAACTTTTAATGTTTTTACTAACAAAAACTCCTATTGTTGATGATTTATCTTGGATAAACCGTTTCTTATCCTTGAGGTAACCTTGACTAACCTATACTAAAAGTGACTTGGAACCTTAGCCTCCCGTCCTATCACTTTGTCTTGACTTTACCTTAACTTTTCGCTGAGAAAACCCTGACGCAACCTTTAAATGTTTTAACTAAAAGTAATCCAACTGATGTGGATTTATCTTGGATTAACCGTGTCTTATCCTTGAGTTAACCCTAACTAAATTATACGAAAAGATTCGGTGAACCTTAGCCTACCTGCCTTTCACTTTGTTTTGACTTTACCTTAATTTATCGCTGAGCAAAACCCTGACTCAACCTTTTAATGTTTTTACTAAAAAAAACTCCCACTGTTGTCGATTTACCTTGAATTAACCGTTTCTTATCCTTGAGTAAATCTTGACTAAACTATAGTAAAATCGTCTTGGAATTTTTGACTCCCTGCCTATAACTTTGTTTTGACTTTACCTTAACTTTTTGCTGAGAAAACCCTGACGCAATCTTTTAATGTTTTTACTAATAAACTCTCCTACTGTTGTTGATTAATCTTGGATAAACAGTGTCTTATCCTTGAGTTTACCATGACTAAACTATACTAAAAACTTCTTCGAACCTCGGCCTCTCTGCCTATCACTTTGTTTTGACTTTTCCTTAACTTTTCGCTGAGAAAACCCTGATGCAACCGTTTAATGTTTTTACTAAAAAAAACCAACTGTTGTGGATTTATCTTGCATTAAACGTGTCTTATTCTTAAATTACCCTTAACTATACTAAACGAAAAGATTCTTTGAACCTTAGCCTTCCTGCCTATCACTTTGATTTGACTTTACATTAATTTTTCGCCGAGAAAACCCTGACGCAACCTTTTAATGTTTTTACTAAAAAAAACTTCAACTGCTGTGGATTTATCTTGAATAAACCGTTTCTTATCCTTGAGTTTACCTTGACTAAACTATACTAAAAGCTTCTTGGAACCTTAGCCTCCCTGCCTATCACTTTGTTTTGACTATACCTTAACTTTTCGCTGAAAAAACTCTGATGCGACATTTTAAAGGTTTTAATAAAAAAAAATCCAACTGCTGTGGATTTATCTTGAATTAACCGCTTTTAAATCCTTGAGTTTACCTTGACTAAACTATACTAAAAGCTTCTTAGAACCTTACCCTTCCTGCCTATCACTTTGTTTTAACTTTACCATAACTTTTCACTGAGAAAATCCTGACGCGACCTTTTAATGTTTTTACTATTAAAAACTCCAACTGTTGTAGATTTATTTTGAATTAACCGTGTCTTATCCTTAAGTTTATCTTAACTAAATTATACTAAACGCTTCTTTAAACCTTGGCCTTCCTGCCTATCACTTTGTTTTGACTTTACCGTAACTTTTCGATGAAAAAACCTTGACGCAACCTTTTAATGTTTTTACTAAAAATAATCTAACTGTTGTGGATTTATCTTGGATTAACTGTGTCTTATCCTTGAGTTAACCTTAACTAAATTATACGAAAAAATTCAGTGAACCTTAGCCATCCTGCCTATCACTTTGTTTTGACTTTACCTTAATTTTTCGCTGAGAAAACACTGACGCAACCTTTTAATGCTTTTACTAAAAAAAACTCCCACTGTTGTGGATTTATTTTGAATTAACCGTTTCTTTTCCTTGAGTTAACCTTAACTAAATTACACGAAAAGATTCGGTGAACCTTAGCCTTCCTGACTATCACTTTGTTTTGACTTTACCTTAATTTTTCGCTGAGAAAACCCTGACGAAACTTTTAATGTTTTTACTAAAAAAAGCTTTCACTGTTGTAGATTCATCTTGAATTAACCGTTTCTTATCCTTAAGTAAACATTGACTAAACTATACTTAAAGCGTTTTGGAATTTTTGCCTCCCTGCCTATCACTTTGTTTTGACTTTACCTTAACTTTTCGCTGAGAAAACTCTGACGCGACATTTTAATGTTTTTACTAAAAAAAACTCCAACTGCTGTGGATTTATCTTGAATTAACCGCTTTTAAATCCTTGAGTTTACCTTGACTAAACTATACTAAAAGCTTCTTGGAACCTTAGCCTCCCTGCCTATCACTGTGTTTTGACTTTACCTTAACTTTTCACTGAAAAAACCCTGACGCGACCATTTAATGTTTTTACTATTAAAAACTCCAACTGTTGTAGATTTATCTTGAATTAACCGTGTCTTATCCTTAAGTTTATCTTAACTAAATTATACTTAAAGCTTNGGAATTTTTTCCTCCCTGCCTATCACTTTGTTTTGACTTTACCTTAACTTTTCGCTAAGAAAACTCTGACGCGACATTTAAATGTTTTTACTAAAAAAAACTCCAACTGCTGTGGATTTATCTTGAATTAACCGCTTTTAAATCCTTGAGTTTACCTTGACTAACTATACTAAAAGCTTCTTGGAACCTTAGCCTCCCTGCCTATCACTGTGTTTTGACTTTACCTTAACTTTTCACTGAAAGAACCCTGACGCGACCTTTTAATGTTTTTACTATTAAAAACTCCAACTGTTGTAGATTTATCTTGAATTAACCGTGTCTTATCCTTAAATTAATCTTAACTAAATTATACTAAAAGCTTCTTTAAACCTTGGCCTTCCTGCCTATCACTTTGTTTTGACTTTACCGTAACTTTTCGCTGAAAAAACCCTGACGAAACCTTTTAATGTTTTTACTAAAAATAAACCAACTATTGTTGATTTATCTGGGATAAACCGTTTCTTATCTTTGAGTTAACGTTGACTAAACTATACTAAAAGCTTCTTCGAACCCTGGCCTCCCTTCCTATCACTTTGTCTTGACTTTACCTTAACGTTTCGCTGAGAAAACCCTGACGCGACTTTTTAATGTTTTTACTAAAAAGAACTCCCACTGTTGTGGATTTATCTTGAATTAACCGTTTCTTATCCTTAAGTAAACATTAATTAAACTATACTAAAAGCGTCTTGGAATTTTTGCCTCCCTGCCTATCACTTTGTTTTGAATTTAC
>JACGTP010000903.1:0-16185 GCA_023678845.1 Mischocyttarus mexicanus
TGTAAACGATTCTGATTGAAATTGTCGTCACCTGTCCAATAAAATTAAATATGTATTACCGAATTTAATTCTTTTATTTATTTTTTAAAATAGTTTCATTACAAGGGTGTGATGATTAAAGTTACTTACTAGCTGATTATTATTTCGAGATTCCATGAAACGATCGTATGTCCATGAATCAATAAAGTTGTACTTTTCAAACGAAGTACCTCCCGACAGAATTGTTTTTTCCAACTTTTTTAAATGTATTTTTTATTTTAATTTTTTGCATCCTTTTTCCTGCAGAGTTTTTAAAGTCCATTTAGGATGTTTCCGAGCAAGCGAAACTACTTTTATTTTTGTTTCCATAGGAATGACAGAAAACTTGTTTCTTTTTTCGCGGGGTATAGTCTTCGTCTCTGGAACTAGTTTCTTCTACTTCATGAAAAATATTTTCCTTTTCTGTTTAATTTCTATTTAGAAGCTCTTCATCAGTAATCAAATTATAATTCATTAGCAGTTCGACTATTCGCCGATGAATTTTTTCTCCCATTTATATCATTTCCGATGTTATTGATTGTGGTGATTCTTTGGTCACTAGATTATCTTTAAGAAGATGATTTATTGCATATTCTATTGCACCTTTTAAGTATAATTTTGATGTATATTCATCTATTAACTTTGCATCGCTTGTAGAACTGGCAGACACTTCCATTTTTAAAATAAAAATTCATTACTACTTTTTCTTAAAATCACCAGTAAAGCACACTTTTCTTTTTCGGGTTTAGATTTTTTTCTTTCGGTTTTTGTATAAGAATGGTAAGATTCTCGATTCTGTTAGGTATCCCATTTGGATATTTATCATTTTGTTTTATTATAAAAAATATCAGATATCTGAACAACGAAATATGGGTATTTATTTAAGACATTATAAGATTAAATAGATTTCTACTCTATTGTAAAGTGTACACAGCAACTAACAATAAAGAATTCTTATTTCTCTTTATTTAACAGTGAGTTTTCAAAAAAAAAAGGCCTGATAAAATCTAGGAACAACCCATACATAATGCGAAAGACAAACATTACAAGCATTTAAAATAGAAGTACCATCCGAAAACATGTATCGGGACTAACATCTAAAAAATTATTAATTGTTGTAAATGTTCTTATATATACGTGTTACTTATTATGTATTATTTATAATGTAAATATTATTTATTTATTATTAGCTTTGTATTATTTGATATATAATTATTACTTATTTGTTATATGTTATTTATTATTCGTTATAGATAGATAGCTTTTATTCATGTATAGATTTTTACATCCTTTTACATCCACCCACTACACGACAGTCCCGTGTATCCGTACTTAATTTACGCTTATTACTAATCCTCAATTCTACCGCTATGCCTATTGCACTGTTCTCCTACTTTAACCCTCCTCGCCCTACTCCCCGCTTCCTTTGGTACTTCATTTTGTATTGCTATGGCACTAATACTTATTCGAACTAGCACCTCTAGCGCCCAATATTGCTTTATTCCTCCTAGCTTAACACTAAAACTACCGGAAAAAATCAATGCTACTTCTACCAAGATCAGTCAAAATGACTGGTCATTTATAATCGTAAAAACAGAAGAATTTTTTTATTGTTCTGTTTTATATTATCATATAAAATGGATATAAGGGTATGGAAATACATCTACATGGTGCCAATTTTTTAAACAATAATAATTTTTTTATAATAACAACATTTTTAATGATACTAACAAGTATAAATAGAACTTTTAGAAACAAAAACAAAAAAATAAATATACAATAAAGTAAATATAATAAGTATTTTTTTATTATGAATGTAATAGAATCTGAAATAGAAAAAAAACTATTATTAATTATTTCTAATATAAATTATTAAAATGATTGTTATTTACCTGATTATGATTCGTCACATTTCTTACAAAAGTAATTTATCTTTGTAGTGCATTGTTTGCGAACATATTTTTTACATGATTTACAAGTGACAGTAGTCTTATTATTATTGCAAAACCCTATTTGACACCATTTACGTGAAGAAGGTGAACTCATTGACGTACTTTGAACATTAGTTTCTTATTGCTTGATTCTTGATTTTACATATTCAATGGCAAGTTCATTTGCTAGTTGAAACAAGAAGTCTTGTCTAGATATTTTCTAACCTGTGGTTTCCTTACATAAGATCCAGGCATTTATGCCAGCTAAATCTTATGTATGGGCGAAATTTCTCCTATTCGGAGTCTTCTCGCAATTAGATAATAATTAGCTGTGGAGGTGGATTAAGTATCAGATAACAAATAAGACACGTAATTGAGCCAGACGGAAAACGATGTTCCTTTATTGGCTCTAAAGAGGAAAAGCCTTTCAGCATAAAAACCCCTTGAACATATTTAAATATACAGATAAGTTCGTTGAGGTGAATATAAGGTTTGTGACTTTAGAGGTCTACAATAGAACTATGTTACAATGGTACTTAGCTTATGGCGGTTGGTCTTTGTCTAGCACAAAGGTCTTTGTAGTATTCTTATATCGCTTTCAAATCCCTTATGTCTACTCGGTAGGGCGTCTAGGATCAGAATGTCTAGCTAGCTTTGGAAAATGGGTCCTATTGGGCGTGGCTGTGTGATGCAGCGCCCTTGGTGGGGATGCGAGGGTATGGGAAAACTCATGAAGCGCCTATGCGCGTTCATGGTAATGTAGGCTAATGGTATAAGGTCGAAACCGACCGTACATACTCCCCCCGTTGAGAGAGTTAGCGATCAAAACAATTAATTCATGAGTGAGTTGTGCCTTCCTGAAGGCATAAGTTCGGTGAGAAGTTCCTATAAGTGTCGTTTAACTTAATTCTAACAAGGAGACCGTTTCAAGTGTACCTCGAGTTTTCCTTTGAAACTTTGCACACTTGTAAATGTTGAATAGTACTACAAGGCTATCTATATAACTCTGTCCAATGCTTAACCCTTTTCGAGATATTGGCCGACGAAATTTGTATAAATATTTCAGGACGTATATATACCTCTCCATTTCATCTATTGTCATAACCGGCGTTAGCCGAGCGGGTAAAGGCACAGGCTCGTAATTTTTTTGTCGGAAGTTCAAGTCTTGTCGGTCTTATTATTTTTTTTTTCGATTTTTTTTTTATTTTTATTTTTTTTTTATTTATGTCAAGTATTTTTTATTCATCTTCATTTTTTTTTATTTTTTTAACAATATGTTTAATAAAAAAAAAAAATTTGTGTAAATATGATGCATGGTTATTATGAAACGTGTCAAATTTTTTATATTCGTGAATGTTCCAAGTAATTTGGAAAATAACAATTATTTAGTTTGGGTAAGTAGTAAAATGAATAATTAAAAATTAAATAACACACAATAAAAAATGAGTTATTTATTCATTAAATAATTAAAAATTAAATAACAAATAATAAAAAATGAGTTATTTTTTCTTTTTTCTACTTACCCAAACTAAATAATTACTCCAAATTTAGTTTTATTATAAAATTCAACCGTCTCGGGTAACTTTTTATTACTTTTACTAATTTTGATAGACTTATGTTTAGAGCTCAATATAAAAACTTTCTTTTTTCGGTTTACTTTTGTAAATTGTAAGGGTAATATTATTTGATTTATAAAGTAGTGATGAAAAACAAGGCATAGTATCCTTCATTATTTTACAAATTTTTGGCAATTCTCTTTTGTTGTCACGTATAGTGCCAACAAGCGTGGTCTTTTTTGAAAGCAATTTGGATGCTAGCGGTAAGCTCGTAAAAAAATTATCGGTTGTTATACATCTTCCTTTCATAGTATATGGTTCAATAAGTTTTAGTACAACATATTCACTAAGAGATTGCGATTTATCTCGTGTTTTATCTTTCCCTAAATATGGAAACCCATTTAGAATATATTTTGTTGTAACATCAGATGCCAGCCAAAATGGTATTCCAAATTTGTCAGGTTTAGATGGCAAATATTGCGTAAATCGGCATCTGCATTTTGTTGCAAAGAGTTGTTCGTCAACTGTGATATTTTCTCCTGGCTTGTAGCAATTTTGACTATTTTGAATGAACTTATCCCATACTGTGGATATCAAAGCAAATTTGTCATTTTTCAAACGTTGGCTTCTTTCACTTCTTTCATCAAAGCGAATAAATTTTAAAATTTCACTAAAATTATTTCGACTCATGGTCTTGGAAAAGAAGTTCGGTCCCTACTCTTTATCCCATAAATATGACAGATTCGAATTATTTGCTTTGTATGCTCCCCGAGCATATAAAATTGCAATAAAAGCTTTAATTTCTGTTTCACTTAGAGTCCATTTTTTACCCAAAACTCGAAAAGCTTCTAATTCCGTGCAAGATATTATATGATCAAGAATATTCCTGTCAATCAGTAATCAAAACGCGCTATTTACTTCACCTTTGATAATATTTCATTTAGCATATCCTGTGGGGCCGGATATATCTTTGAAAATATTATGAAGTGGTAATCTTCCAGTTGTGGATCCTTCTTGTATTTTTTCCTAATTGGTTCCGTCTGCAACTATTTCATTTTTTTTATAAATATTTTCTTTTTCCTCTTCAGAACTTGAAACTATACGAGTACGTCTTCTTTTTCGTAAATTCAAAATATTTTCAAATTCACTGTTCGAGGACTCTCGAACTTCTCCATGATCTTTAAACTCATCAAACTCATCAAACTCATCAAACTCATTATTATTATCACTATAAACTACTTCAATTTCTTCTTGGTCACTTTCTTCATCCTCGATATCAGAAGCTTGCATTGAAATATTGTTTATTTTTCGCAGCAAATCAGAGGTTTTTATAAGTTTTGCCATCTTTTAGGGCTTACAAAAAATCGCTATATTACTAAAAAATAGATGCTTTTCCGACGACTATGGAATAAAGAATGATCGCGTAAAACTTCATCGATTCTATTATTTCGATACACTACAACAACGATTATATCACTATATATTATCGCCAGATAAGCAGTAACAAGGGAGAAAATATTACAACAAAGAATAATACAATCGTCTAAATATCTAATCAACGGTATTGATTTCAAAAAACAGATATTTTCAACGAAATGCCTCGGATTGCCAAACTCCTCTTGAGCAGGCTACCGGGAAGACCATTTAAACTATGGTATGAAAGCTTGGACCTCCTCATCGCAGGAGTTGTAAAAATAAAAAAAGAATAAAAGTTGGAGAAATACAGGACAGTGTCCTATTTAAGGAATAAGAAGAAGAAGAAGATATTTTCAGATTTATGTCCACTTTAGGAAATACCAGTCAAAGTGACTGGTATTGGTAGAAGTAGCAGATGCCAAAATTTATTAGAATTCTGTTAAAGTTATAAAAAAAAAAAATTATTTTTACAAACCATTCCTAATATCTAGAAAAGTCATTATATAATTTTGAAAAAAGATGTAACATGAGGTGGGAATTAAATAATAAAGTTGCGCGACCAGTCATTGTGACTGGTCTAGTAGTTCTAGTGTTAAAGAAATTATGATTTTGGGGCACATGGCATAAATGCGATACTGAAGCTGAGAGAGAGCGCACTACAATCTCCATTCTCTCTCACACCGTGGGACATTTCTGCTCATGCGCGACACGCGAAGCACGCACTGGCGTGAGTGAGATCACACATTGTTTAATGGGAGAGTTAAGGATAGACAGAGTGTTGTAAGATTTAGATAAGCACTACCCGCGTGTCTCTAGAATAAAATCATAATGTTTCGATGCTTTGCGCTCATGCGTTTTTTCTCTATAGTAGTAAACAATACTATAGGCGTCAAATATTTTTTTTATTTGCAAACATTACAAAAAATTGGAGAAAAAACTTATTTATTACGCATAAGTAATATAATTAATAATTATAAATTAATAACATTTAATAAAAAGTGTGTTTTTCTTTTACTTTTGATTACGTTTTGTTAAAAAAAAAAAAATTTACACATTTTAAAAAGTAAGAAGTTTTAAAAATAAAACATTTTTAAAAAACACGTTCAATAAAATTAGTGCAACAATAAAATTATTTTTTATTATATCTTTTATAAAAAATATATAACATACTGTAAAAATATCCTAAATAATCCTAAATTTATTTTGTTTTTTTTTTAATTTTTTTATTTTTTCAAAAACGTTATTTTTACTTTTATTGATTTTTTATATTTTTACATAATAATATTTTATAACCTTCGTGGTTATAAAATGGGTCGCTGCGCATGTGTCCAACAAAGCGCAACATTCGGTCCAGTCACCGTCTCCCCTGCGAACCGGAGTTAGTTACAACGATTAGGTGTTCGTCGCGGCAATCTACTCGTCCGCGCTCCACTCCGTATCTTCCGCCTTAGTAGTGGTCGCGGAATCCCCTTCGTTGGGGTGTAACAACTCGTGGTGTGATCCGTCGCAGACAATACAGGGTTCCGTCGGGACATACCCCTGCGTGTTGACGCAGGCAAATCTGGCAGATCTTATGCCGCTTCACCAGATCCCACCTTGTGCAATCGCGTGAACCATCGTTGGTTCACGCGATTGCACAACGGGCTGTTGCCCTTCGTAGGGGTATAAATGGCGTCGGCGCGCAAAGGTCTCTCTCCCGATGGCTGCGATGATGTTTGAAAATCGTGTCCTTTATATTTAATAGATCTCCTGTTCGGAATCTCGTCGGGTCGTTCCTTTCCTTTCGCGCAGAAGATCTCGTCTATGATGGCAATTCTATGAGTTTTTCGTTCCAAAATTTGTATATATCTTTCGTACTTGGACACGTGTCGGGATCTAAATGTCTGCGCCATTCAGCCTGGTGTTGTCTCGGTGTTAGTCGTGCGTACAGGTGCGTCAGTACCGTCAGCGGAGGTAACCCCACGAGAGTAAGTGGTTTACGCGCGCGCGCGAGGGTCATGCATAAGACTCTCCAGCCCGGCACGATCGTTATATCTCGGTATCTCTGTATTCAATATCACGTCAATTGAGTGGGTTATTAATAATTGCGGTCGATAATAAGTTTCTAATAACGCATTCCACGCGATTTTATAATTCGCTGCCGTGGGGCGGTAGCTTTCGATGGCCTTACGCGCTGAACCATGAAGTGAACCTCGTAGATACGTTAACTTTTTAATCCCGAAAATGTCCGCGCGTTTATCGATAAGCGATATGAAATTATCCTTATACGCGGGCCATGATTACAAGTCGCTGTCAAAATGCGGGAGGTCAATGCAGGGTAACGCAATCGAACGTAAAGTCTCGGTTGTTACCCTCGACGGAGTCGGGCTCAGAGTCGGAATGCTAGTAGCTGTGTTCTTGTTAACCTTTGCTCCGATCGCGTAGTACCGATAGGCCAGTTCATTAAAATCGTCAAATTCGGCTTTGTTCGCGCTGGCGGTTATGCACTCTACACGCGACCGTTCATACTCATCCAATTGCTCCTTGAGCCTCTCGTAACGAGGTCTTATCTCGCTTGGATTTAATTTTTTCTGCTCTACAAGCCTCTCCAGGTGCGTTAATCGCGATTAAAGATTCGTTCGTTCATTCTTAAGGCGTTTCGTGACCTCCATTTTGCGCGAAGTTAACTAATTAATCCCTTGTTATAAACACGAATCTCAAAGCTCCCTAATCTGGACTGTTACCTCTACGCGTGATTTTTAACGCGCGATGTGTATCCCTGCGCGGCGTGCTGCAACGCAGCGTTTATTAATCACTTGATGGTTGTGGGAACGGCCGCCACGTGATGACGTCACACTCGTTCCTTCTCCCGAGACTAAGGATCTGCGTTTGATGCGAGTATCGCTATCTCCATTATCGCAAGTACCAATCATGCAACCCAAAGATGTTTCTTCCAACGAATAAAGAAGTATTGTCGATCACGTGTAATACGCCGGAAGTTTCTTGAATCGACCAATCAAAATTACCGACTGTGTGCAACGCACCGGAAGGTTCTCGAATCGAATAAAAGAATGATAGTTGCCACGTGGAACACACCGAACTTTCTCGAATCGAATAAAGAAACATTAATTTACACGTATAACCGAAAATTCTCGAGTCAAGCAAAGAAATATGATCTCCGCAAGCAACACACCGAAATTGCCCAAATCGAATAGAGAAATGTTAATTTACGTAGCACAACAATATTCTTAATCAAATAAAGAAATATTAATTGCATCTACTTAATATATGTCCGGTTATGCAAAATTAAGATTTATGGAGAATCACGAACGTCCATATGGATGATAGACGCAATTCCACGGATCTTGCGTATTATCACGCTAAATACATTGACTCCATACTTTATTTGCATAGGTTTCAATAAAAATTTTTTTCCATGTAAACCACTCTGAGTTTATAGTATGTTTTATCAACATACTGCTATACCAATCTAGGCAAGTTTTTTCTAGGAATACCTTTTGGATTTTAATTTTCTTTATATCTTGGTTTATATCAAATCGTTTGATAGGTACAGTTTATTTTATATGCATTGAACAAGGTGTAGTTTATCAGAAAAAATGCTAATTTTTTGTACGACGTTACATTTTTTCGGAAAATACTGCTATTCGCTAAATACTGATCTGCACGATCTCCTTCTTTCATATGCTTATTGTACTGCAATATGCATGTAGGTTTGATTGTGTCATCTTTATAATTTTTTTTTCGATTTCCACTTGATTTCATTAAAGCATCATGAATAGTGGATACCATCCGTACTATTCTTTTATCCTTCCAAGCAATAAGAATAACTGGTCCCTTTCGTAAAAATGTCATTTCTCCTCTGTGTAGACTTTTAGATTTTTCCAACAGGACTTTTGGTAAGCCACGATTTTCACGTATGTTACCACAAACTAATGTTTTTTTTCTGATCAATAGCTCGGCTGTAGAAACACTGTTATAGTAGTAGTCCTGGTATCTGTGATGCCAACAACCAAGGTACGGCTCCAATATTGACAATATTGTTTCTTGCAACTTTTTGCCTTGTCCCGAATATATCTCAAAGTTGCATATATGCCCACTCTCACTTTCACAAAGCATTCTGATCAAAATTCCATACTTCGTTATCTTCGCCGGATTGTACGTTCTATAGCTGATGAGTCCTCTGAATGGTATCATTGCTTTGTCTGAAGCTAGCTCCTGTTTGAGTATGTATAGGGCCTGATATTTTGGAGTGATATAATTCAAAAGCGGTTTAATTTTGGAAAGTCTGTCTTGAGGAACTATACGTTCTGTATTATCAGTTAGATGAAGAAATGTGAGAATTTGCTCAAATCGCATTCTGGATATAGTTGCCCGAAAGATTTGTGTTTCAACTAAAGAATCCGTTGACCAGTAATCTTTCAAAATAAGATTTTCTGGTTTGATCCATCAGTATCGGTAATCCGAGAAACTTCTTTATTTCATTGATGGTCACTTTCGTCCATGATACCGTTTTTGTAGAGATTTTATGTAAGGCTTTCATTTGAGAATAGTACAAGTTGGTCTGCGTAACGACTAAATCGAAAAATGTCTTGTTAAAAATAAATCTGTTACTTCACTAATAGTTGGTGCGTCACCAAGTTCAATGGTTGCACTAGGAATATTTAAATAATTCGGTAAGTTTGGTGTCATATCATGTTCGTTCCATTCTTCCTCCAATTCGTCGTCGCTATCTGATACTATTATATTTCTTCTTCGAGATTTTGGAGGTCTAATATCAGATTCACTTTCTTCTGATGCAGTATCATTTTCGAGGTTACCAGAATTTGATTCACAATCTCTTGGACAATTAGGTAAAAATTCCTATTAAGGAGTTAGTCAAATACCTAGGTATGATACTGGATAAAAGGACTAACGTGGAAACAACATATCCAAGCAAAAACAGCTTATATGAATGAAAGAGTTAGGAAATTATATTGGCTCATTAGCAGAACATCAAAGGTAATCTTAGAGACCAAGCTTGCTATTTATAAAGCAATCATAAAACTTTTATAGACGTATGGAATTCTAGTACGGGGAACTGCAAGTAATTCAAATATCGAAATTTTACAAAGACTCTAATCAAAATCTTTGCGGAACATTTGCATTGCCCCTTGGTATTTAACTAATGAAAGAATTCACGAAGATCTAGATACGCCTATAGTTAGGAACGAAATTATTAACTAACGAACGCTACAGCATCCGTCTAGCTCACCATCCGAACCCTTTAGCTAAAAGACTACTGGAAATCAAAAATTTAGTACGCAGACTAAAAAGATTGTACCCTTCGGATTTAGGAATTAGATTTAATTAGCTTGTGATATAAATATTTTGTAACACTTTTATGCCTTTCTTTTTCTTATTTTCTTATTTTTTTTTCATTTGTTATCATTCTATTGTTCATATGTACGCACAACTTATGTCAGTGTATCACGTCAACATAAATTACTTACGATTTTCGCAAAGAATTGGTTGTATATTCCTTTCTTAATTAAAAAAAAAAAAATTCTTAAGGTTTCCATTATTCTCCAAAAACTTTAGTTTAACCTCCCTAAACTTTTAAGTATTGTCGTTGAGCTTTGGTACATCTTGAGAGATGAAGATAGGACCACAATACTTACAAGGGGAAAATACGTCATTTCCTCCCTGGTTTGGTTTAAAAATAAACGCATCTCATAGATATTGATTAGTACTGTTGGGAAATGGGAATAATGACTCACTGGTTTATAGAAATAAGAAACACACTTTTATATATTTTATTATATCAGACTGACAATGAGTGAGACAAAGATGTCTTTACGATAGCTCGGTTACTAAGGAAGTAAGCAAACAAAAAGATGAAAGTGAAAAAAAGAACGATGAGAAACAAAAGATATGTAACTGCGTACAAGCGTATAAGTAAATAAATATTAGGTTGCTATGTTACACATTGAGATTACAATCTCGTATAGGGAATATAGAAAGTAATAGAATAAGTGTTGAATACGAGAGAACCTTTACGTTCAATCCAACACGCCCCCTCAAAACTTAATCTATTTCTTTCTATGTTAATCATTACTAAATCGCCTATGTAGTTATTTTTTTTTTTATTATATATTTTTTCATACCTTTCTATGCTTGCAGTAATTACATCTCTAAAGTAAAGACAATCCCTTGCCTCATGTCTCTATTTTATTTATTTGGGGATATTTACATACGGTCCAACATTTGTTGCGTAGGATTAGGAAAACCCAAAAAAACCTAATCAGACCGCTTCGGTTGTTAACAAACAAACAAACAAACAAACAAACAGTAATATTCATTTTATACATATTGATATTACGTTAAACTCAGTTTCTTCCTTAACTCCAAGAATTTAACAGCTGGCAGTGGTTTTGTGAGCACATCTGCGATCTGTTCTCCTGTTTGAATATAATTTAATATTATTGTATTTTTCTCCACTTGTTCCCTTTTTTCGTTCGGACACACCATTTAAGTGTGGGGTACGTGGTACAGTTAAATGATAGCTAATGCCTTTTTGTACACAATAGTCTTTCATCTCGTTTGGTAAATACTCTCGACCATTGTCGCAATATAAATTTACAACTTTTAAATTAAAATGTGCTTCACTCTTTGCAATAAAATCTTTAAAAACTGAAAATACATCTGATTTATATGTGATCAAATATGTGACACAATAATGAGTGAATTCATCTATAAATATAAAGAAGTAATTCTTGTTATTAATTGTTGGAGGAGTGATGGGACCACAGACATCAGAGTGAACAATAAACAATGGTCTCTTAACGTAACTTTTATCCTTTTTCTTTTCGAATGGTAATCTTGCTTGTTTTCCTTTTATACAAGCTTCACATAAATTATCGTTAGGAGTTACTTTATCTATTTGATTCATATCCTTGACCATTTGTTTGTTCTTCAGCTCTACAAATTTTGACTTTCCTATATGCCCTAAACGTTGATGCTATATATCGTAATTATTATCAATAATATTATATGCATGAATATTAGAATTTGTTTTTTCTTTACCTAGAATTAAATCGACAACAATCAAATTTTTCCACTCCTTACCTCTTATTATGGTTTTACCATTTTTATTTATTTCAACACCTTTTTCATTAAAAATGATACTTAGACCTGCCTGTTGCATCCGTCGTACCGATAATAAATTATGCGGCACATCCGGACAGTATAGTACATTCTCTAAAGTACCTTTGACTCCCATATTGGTGGTAACATCAATTGTTCCCCGTTTTATTGCATATATCCATTCTTGCTCCATTCTTGGCAACTGAAATTTTTATAGGAGGCTTTAAATGAATAAAACTTTTTAAATACTTATCATTTTTTATCAGATGGTCTGAAGCTCCTGAATCTAGNTCATTTGGTGACTAGGGTACGGTTGGGGGGTGTTTATGGCGGCGCGCCGATGATTTCCAAGACTTGTATATTTTACTTGATGATTTATGTGTCTGGTTTCGATAAGGGTAATGTTCCCTTGAGTGTTTAAACTTTTATATTTTACATATTTCTTTTATTTATTCGTTGGCTCCGGCCAACGACCTTTTCGTCTAGGGTTTTATTATTGCTTCTTGTCGCTTTCGTTTATAACTTCTTAAAGAGTCGGCTATTGTTTCAGCCGCCACAGCGGTATCGCTCGTGGGCTAGTCGTATAATATCGAAAAAATAGTATTGGAAATCGTGGCGGGACGTCACACAAGCTTTACATAAATTATCGTTAGGAGTTACTTTATCTATTTGATTCATATCCTTGACCATTTGTTTGTTCTTCAACTCTACAAATTTTGACTTTCCTATATGCCTTAAACGTTGATGTCATATTTCGTAATTATTATCAATAATATTATATGCATGAATATTAGAATTTGTTTTTTCTTTACCTAGAATTAAATCGACAACAATCAAATTTTTCCCCTCCTTACCTCTTACTATGGTTTTACCATTTTTATTTATTTCAACACCTTTTTCGTTAAAAATGATACTTAGACCTGCCTGTTGCATCCGTCGTACCGATAATAAGTTATGCGGCACATCCGGACAGTATAGTACATTCTCTAAAGTACCTTTGACTCCCATATTGGTGGTAACATCAATTGTTCCCCGTTTTATTGCATATATATATGCTCCATTCTTGGCAACTGAAATTTTTATAGGAGGCTTTAAATGAATAAAACTTTTTAAATACTTATCATTTTTTATCAGATGGTCTGAAGCTCCTGAATCTAGAACAAAGGTTGCCTCATCCTCGTTTCCATCTTGATAATTTCCAGTCATAAATGCAAAACTGGAAGTGGTGTCAGTATGTATTGGTTGATGCGTCATTTGAGCAACTTGCGCGGTCCTTTTCCTTTCAACATTATTTTTATCTCTTTTAAAATGGAAACAGTCTCTTTTTAAATGACCCCTCCTTCCACAGTGATGACATTTTACATTTGAATAAAATATACTGTCCAAGAAAAAGAAACAAAAATGTTAATATATAAGACATTATTTTAAATAAATATAAACATAAAAAATTGGAAAAAAAAAAATGAAAAAAAATTAAACTCAAAAACATTTGATCACGCATCATCAGGATTACAAACCTGAACCCTTAACCACTCGGCTATCGGCGGCTTATGGTTATAGTAGCAACACAGAGGTAGATATGTATATTCAGTTTTTTTGCAATTTTTATCAGTCAATATCTCGAAAAGGGTTGAGTATTGGAGGGTAGTTTAAATGGCGAAAATGTAGCTCTTATCAACATTTACAAGTGTGCAAAATTTCAAGAAAATCCAAGGGGGGCTGACCTTGACCTCTCCTTGTCAGTAGGGCGTCTAGGATCAGAATGGACGCTTGCTTCGGGAAAAAGTGGGACCTATTGGGCTTGGCTGGGCAATGCAGCGCCCTCGGTGGGGATGCGAGTGTATGGGAATACTCATGAAGCGCCTACGCGCGTTCATGAGAATGTAGGCTAATGACGTAAGGTCGAAACCGACCGTACAGACTTGTTCAAGTAATTTCACCAATTCTTCATCTTCAAACTTTTATGGCGCTCTATATCGTTCTTTGTCTTCCAAATCAAAATCATCACTCCTAAAACGTGCACCCTCTTTCGACACGTTCGCTTAGGAAAAGCATGTTTACCATGAATTTATTTCAAAATCCTATAACTTTTCGCAGCACTTTCATTCATATAAAAATAATAGAGTAAAACTCCCCGCAAAAACACTTTATTTGACATAAATCTTGACATATTTAAATAATTACAACTTGTTGTTATTAACAATTGAAAAATAAGATGTGTCGTAAAAATAATACTTAATAACAGTTGATAAATTAGTTTTTGAAGAATGCTGTAATGTCACCGCCGTCTCTCGTAATGCCCTACGAATGAATCCCAATAACTAATCGGTACCTATTAGGTGTTGGATTTAATTCGTAGCGTTTTTTTATTAAAAAATAACGATTTATTTGAAATGAAAGTAAAAAATTACATTATTGAAAATACTGCCCATCGCTTGCCACTACTTTTTCCCATTTTTCAGGTAACTGTCGAATACCCCGTCGAAAAAACTCTTCGTCCTTGGAGGCAATCCATGAATTGATCCAATTTTGGCAATCCTCATAAGATGTTAATTTTTCCCCTGATAAACCATGAGCCATTGATCGAAACAGGTGGTAATCCGAATAGAAGGGACAATATCCGGAGAATACAGCGGGTGGGTTAAGACTTCCCATTTCAATGTTTTCAGGTATGTTTTCACTGGTTTCGCCATGTGAGGTCGAGCATTGTCGTGCAGTAAAATAACTTTATCGTGCCTTTTGCTCCATTCCGGACGTTTTTCCTTCAATGCACGACTCAAACGCATTAATTGTAACCGGTAGCAAGTGATGATCCCACCAAATACAAAGGAGGAGCTTAGATCCATGAATATTGCGTTTTGCCACTGATGATGATGGTTGTCCGGGCTTAACCCATGATTTTCTACGCTTAGGATTGTCATAATGTATCCACTTTTCATCACTAGTAACAATACGATGTAAAAAACTTTTTCTTTTGTGCCGTTCACGCAAAAACACTTTATTTAGGATAAACCTCAACATATTTAAATAATAGTAACATGATGTTATTAACAATTAAAACATAATATTTGTCGTAAAAATAAAACCTTGTTAGAGCTGGTTTACGATAAATTTGTTTCTGAAGGTGAAAACAGAATACTTTAAAACTCATGTCATCTTTAGTATAACGCTACGAGTTAATTCCAACACCTAATACATAATCGAAAAAGAGTCGTAGCAAACTCTAAAAGATCTTAATGTTGATCTTAATCTTAATGTTAGATGTATTTGTATTATGCTTTCAGTATTAGAAGAATATTTTACCATATAATAAAGAAAAACATAGGCCGCCATTGCGTTTGCTTCGTTCCGGTGAAACAAAATATATAAAAAAATTATCTTTTGTAAATAACTCCCGACGTCGAGTTATAATCCCACTTGTGATAATTTTAAACAATTACTTCTGTCTCGTTCCACTTCTGATATCATAAAGATCTAATAATCGTAATAACCCTTTTCCATAAGATACATAAGGTGCATAAGAAGGGTTTCGTAAGAGAATCTTACATAAGACTTCCGACTAACTAAAACACCATACACTAAACTGATCCCAAGACAAATTCCCACCAAACTGACCGACTGTCTTTATATATCCTTCCATCCAACAAAGGAGCATCGGCTTCTTTCCAACAGTACGCATACCTCCTATATTCTTTATACTTTTATCTTAAGATATCGATATCCTAAATAAACATCCTTTTTCGCTCGGTCAGTAAAACTTTGCCAATGATTTTCTATATGAAGTTAGAGTCATTTTTTATTATTATTATATACTTTTAAAGAAGAAGATCAAGACTACGAATCACTAGAAACAAAATTGCTGTACCTATAATATTGTTGTTGTTTTAAAATATAGACTTTGAAACTACGTTACTCACGACTTGTTTACCGAAACAACAGATTGTTATTTAAAAGTTGCGTTTAACCAAGACCTTTTTTTTGACTTTAAAGAATTTTAAAACGTTGATTATTCGCTTTTTGGCGAGCTTAATTAACAAATGCCGTAATTTGCCGTTTTTTTTTAAATTCCCCTGCCACTATTAAGTAATATCTTCAAAAAGTGAAATGTACATATTGTTCTTTGGGTCTCCTTTAATGAATAG
>JACGTP010000904.1:0-16148 GCA_023678845.1 Mischocyttarus mexicanus
TTTTTTGTTTCCAGATACTTTCAGAGGTTAAGAAATTCACAGAATCACAACTGAACAGCAAACGTGCAATTGATAATACATATATACAACTCCACCACGATTTTGCTATCTTAAAAATTCAATCTCCGGATTATTTGCTTATGGAAATAGAACAACTGGAAATAAGAGTTAAATTATTACAGGTAGAAACAACAAAACATCAACAAAATTCTGCATTAATGATAGAAAAGTTAACGGACGAACTAAAATTATTAAAAAGTCGAAGCCAAGATGATGTTACTCATCCAATGACAAATAAGGAAATAATTGAACAAGTGGAAAAGAAATATAAGTAAATATTTAAAAATAATTTTTGTTAGTCATATATTACATCTAAATTTGTTTAATACTGTATAAATGTTTTTAATTATTATTTAGAGATTATTATGCCAGAAACTTGGAATTAAATAGAAACAACCTAATAAAAGCATTAGAAAGCTGTTATAATGATTACAAAAATAAATTTGACGAGTAAGTTGAATAATTTTATCACGTATAAATATTTCAATAATTTTCTAACAAATTTCTTTATATCCTTCTAGTGAACACAAAACGTTATGACATACGATTTATGTAATTTTTCAAAAATTGATGTAAAATTTACGTCATATTAACGTTTTGTGTTAACTGGGATATTAAAATGTATTTTTCTTCTTATTCTTTTTCTTTACTTTTTTTTTTCTTTTTTTTTCATTTTAATATAGAAATATTATACAATTTAAAATGGCAATAGAAATTTTAACCGATATCAAAAATTATTTTCATAAGTTAAAAAAGAATTTTGTGCTTGATCTTGACAAAGAAATTGTAAACTTGTCTTCCACATTACGTAATATAAACAGTGCGTCTAATAATCTTGAGGTAAACGTATAATAAATTTTGATAAAGTTTTTTTTTTTTTTTTTTTTTTTTTTTAGGCGTTGGAATTAATTCGTAGCGTTTTTTTTATACAAAATAACGATTTATTTGAAATGAAAGTAAAAAATTACATTATTGAAAATACTGCTCCATCGCTTGCCACTACTTTTTCCCATTTTTCAGGTAACTGCCGAATACCCCGTCGAAAAAAAATGCCAATTTGGCAATCCTCATAAGATTGTTAATTTTTCCCCTGATAAACCATGAGCCATTGATCGAAACAGGTGGTAATCCGAAGGGGCAATATCCGTAGAATACGGCGGGTGGGTTAAGACTTCCCATTTCAATGTTTCCAGGTATGTTTTCACTGGTTTCGCCACGTGAGGTCGAGCATTGTCGTGCAGTAAAATAACTTTATCGTGCCTTTTGCTCCATTCCGGCCGTTTTGAAAAATAAGATGTGTTGTAAAAAAAAACACCTAATAACAACTGATTTACGATAAATTCATTTCTGGAGGTAAAAACAAAATACTGTAATAACCACGCTACCTCTCATCAAATGCTACGAATTAATTCCAACACCTAATAATAATAAAACATATATTTTCATTATTGAATCTAATTGAATTATATATTATTGTCATACAACTAATTTTTTATTAATTTGTTTTATAATAGTTCGAATATGTGACAAATGTATCGTTGATAGAATCAATAGATAATGCAAAATCTTTGAGTGAAATAAATCCAAATTGTTTAACTAAACCTGAATACAAAAAGTTAAATTTATCTTCATTTTTATGCAAATCTTATGAGATGTTACATTCAGATGAACTTAACCTTAATACAGATTTATCTGAATTTTTGGCTATACTTCTTTCCTATCCAATATCTGATATTAATAAATTAATACCACCAAATCTAATTGAATTAAGAAAATTTCTTAATGATAAGAAATCTCTTGAACATGGTATTGGTGAGGCATCAAATATATCAACTACTGAAGATTACGAATCACCAGAGAATCCTGATTGTTCGGCACATTCTGGTAAATTTTTTTTAATATTTATATCCATTTATATACCCAGTGAACACAAAACGTTAATATGACGTACGAGTTACGTTATTTGTACGTCACTTTTACGTCACTTTTGAAAAACGACGTAAATCGTACGTCATATTAACGTTTTGTGTTCACTGGATAAGTAGAATATAAATTTAGCTAATAAAGAAAAATTAGTCTCTGTTAGAAAACACATATTTATCCCAGTAAACACATTTACGTGAAAATGATGTCAATTTTACGTCATGAAAAATAATCTTGAACGTAAGAAATCAGTTCTGAAACGAGTCATGTGAAGGTCTCTATTTCGCACTTTTGACGAATAATTCTGACCCAAATATAACTTATATATGACATAAAAATGACTGAAAAATAACTTTCTTTTTCTAGTATTGTATAGGGAAATTTCAGAATATTAGGGATTTTTTAATTTTTTTTTTCGGCGACAAAATTTCAAATTTTAAAATCCTTTAATTGAAATTCAAATTATTACAAATAAAACTAAATAAAAATAAGAATACAAAGAAAATAAATAATATTACAGATTCAATACTTAAAATTATCGTCTTGCAAAGACTATCACAAAGCATTCATTTGTAGAACTATATAATGAACACTTATGTATGTAATTTCTATTATTAATGTAGTAATTTTTTGCAATTATTTTTTATAGTATGGGGTTTAGTAGATGATATTTTAATCTTTTGGCACCACTTCGCCTTGTGTTTAGAAGCTCTATGATTTCCTAATCAAAACTAATTACTACCCGTTTTGGAAAATGCAGTACTATCTCACGTAGGAAATTTCTCCAATATCGCATCGGGAAAAATTATAATTACTTCAATGTTATACACATTACAATTTATAATAACAATACACTAGGAAATTAAAGAAGGAACTTATATACATGTACTTTTTCGTTTCATCTTTTTTGTTTTGTGATATTCTTTATAAGTCGATAATTTTGACTCGAAATCAGAAACTGATTTCTGAGTGTGTAGTGGTAATTTTTGTCTTATATTTTCTAAAATGTCACGGTTAAAATTCGACATATTTGACCACTATGTGCCATCAGTCCTTCTTTCAAATTTTTCATCTCTGATGAAAGTGTTCCCAGAATAGTTAAGACTGCATCAATCTCTTATCTGAAATCATTTTGATATTCATAAACTGACTTATTACTTAATTAAAAAATAATTTTTTCTTTAAATGGTAGTAGCAATAGTTAAAATAAAAAAGAGAGAGATAAAAATATATTAGATAGTAATAGTAAAAGTATTACTTACATTGTAATGTGCAATGTGCACAGAGTCCGAAGAGNAAAATTTCAAATTTTAAAATCCTTTAATTGAAAATCAAATTATTACAAATAAAATTAAATAAAAATAAGAATACAAAGAAAATAAATAATATTACAGATACAATACTTAAAATTATCGTCTTGCAAAGACTATCACAAAGCATTCATTTGTAGAACTATATAATGAACACTTATGTATGTAATTTCTATTATTAATGTAGTAATTTTTTGCAATTATTTTTATAGTATGGGGTTTAGTAGATGATATTTTAATCTTTTGGCACCACTTCGCCTTGTGTTTAGAAGCTCTTTGATTTCCTAATCAAAACTAATTACTAACCGTTTTGGAAAATGCAGTACTATCTCACGTAGGAAATTTCTCCAATATTGCATCGGGAAAAATTATAATTACTTCAATATTATACACATTACAATATTATAATAACAATACACTAGGAAATTAAAGAAGGAACTTATATACATGTACTTTTTCGTGTTCATCTTTTTTGTTTTGTGATATTCTTTATAAGTCGATAATTTTGACTCGAAATCAGAAACTGATTTCTGAGTGTGTAGTGGTAATTTTTGTCTTATATTTTCTAAAATGTCACGGTTAAAATTCGACATATTTGACCACTATGTGCCATCAGTCCTTGTTTCAAATTTTTCATCTCTGATGAAAGTGTTCCCAGAATAGTTAAGACTGCATCAATCTCTTATCTGAAATCATTTTGATATTCATAAACTGACTTATTACTTAATTAAATAATAATTTTTTTTGAATGGTAGTAGCAATAGTTAAAATAAAAAAGAGAGAGATAAAAATATATTAGAGAGTAATAGTAAAAGTATTACTTAAATTGGAATGTGCAAGGTGCACAGAGTCCGAAGAGATTATATGTCATATATAACACTTAGCGTGCGGGCAACATATTTTTACGTTTTTTGCAGTCTGTCACTGGAACGCGGGTCACGTCAAAATACGTATTTAGTAGATAAAAAAAAAAAAAAAATAAAAAGTTTCGTTCATAAAAACGAAGTAGTTTTCGATTTACTGTAATTTTTCTGAATAGCCAAACTTTCGCGCGATTTACGAAAAAACACCCTTTGAACGCGTAATTTGGCGGCAAGTTATACTCGCATGCCGTATATCGACGTAACATACAACCAATGATTTTACACCAATGAAATTGTATGGCTTTTTTATGACATAAATAATATGTAAAAATTATGACTTAGAAATGACATCAAAGCGTAATGTAAATTTTATGTCAGATTAATGTCATAATTTTTACAGCAAGATTCTACGTCAGATTATAGTCATATTTACGTAAAAATTTTATGTTAAAAAAATGACTTAAATCGAACGTCATATTACGTTTTGTGTTTACTGGTTATGGAATATATATAAATTTATCTACACAAACGACATGTTTTTAAATACTTACTTATTTATTTTTGTCTTCTTTTTGCTTCTTCTTTTTTTATTTACAACAGCTGGAGAGTGTAGGGAGCTCAAAGTATTTGTTTATGAATAAACTAGATAAAATCCATGAGGACTTAATGAAGTGAGTAAATAGAAAAATAATAATAATAATAATACTAATAATAATAATAATAATAATAATAATAATAATAATATTTTATTTATATTTTATTAGATATCTATACAAATTCGTTGAATCAGAGAAGATAGTCACTAAAGATTCATTAATATTGAAATGGGCTGAAACAAGAAAGGCCTTGTCGGATAAGCCAACCGTATACAAAATTTGTGGTAAATAATCTTATTTCAAATGTACAACCTATAACAATATATTATAAATTATATTTAAAAATTTTTATTTATTTATCTTTTTCTCTTTTTTTTTTAGATGTAGATGTACCATATCTCGTAGTGAAATATAATAAACTTATGATGCTGGGAGAATTTATTTGTATTCCACCAATCTTTAATCAACTGTTAACAATAATGGAAACTGAAACAATTCGACTTTATCGTGAACTTGAAAATAATGGTATTGATATAAGATGTTAAAAATTCAGCAAGTATAAATCCTATATATGGACCGTTTATTTTGAAAGTGGTGTAAGTCCTTTTTTGAAAAAATCAGATATAACATAATTAATGCTTAATTTAGTGTAAACTTTTTGTTTATAACTATTAGTATTTAATATCTTGAAAAATTCCAATACCTTGTTCAATTTAAAATTGACCGGTTAAAGAAATTGCGTAATCATTGATTATGAAAGTGGTGTAAGTCCAATTTCCATAGACTGGTGGCGGGGTTAATGGCCACCGGTGGCTTCAAAATTGACAAAAAAACAAATTAATTAAGCGTAAAAAGAGAAGAAGAATTATAGAGATAGAATCTTCATCAGATGAGGTTATTGTTACTGAGAACTTGGATTTTGCAAAAGAAAATAAAGGAAAATATACGCAACGAATAAACAAAATTAAGCGAAGTGTCGGACTAGAGTACTATACAAATAAAAGAAAATTCGTTCTAGGAAAAAAATTTCAATCCAAAAACTATAACTGCTCGAATAAATACATAGAACGTGTTAATGAGTCAGAACGTAGAACAATTTTTGTTAAATTCTGGAATATAGGTGATTTTAATAAGCAAGACATATTTCTCCACTGTAGTGTTCAACGTAAAACTGTAAATAGAAGAAGACCAAGAAATCATTCGGGTACTTTGAGGGCTTACGCTTATTAATTTCACCTGGCCACTTCTAACGGAAACATTTTGGTATGTAAAAAGTTTTTCATGAATACTTTCAACATATCTAATGGATGAATTGATCGTATCTTAAAATCGCATGATAATATTCCGAAAGACATGCATGGACAAATGGATGGCTGTTGTAAAAGAACTAATGAACTAATGAACTAATGACAAATACAGTGATAGAACTCATAAAAAGTTTTCCAGTATTTGAAAGTCATTATACTCGATCCAAAAATCCAGAACGGATGTTCTTAAATTCTGAATTAAACGTAAAAAAAATGTTTAATTTCTACTTAGAAAAATGTAAGGAAAATAACTTGAGTTCTATTAATAAACGGACGTACACACTGCCACATGAAGAACATAAATAATTAATAATACCTTGCGTTAAGTTTAACAGTATATAAATTTAGTTGTATTAATTTAGTCGAAAGGTTAAATGCGCTTGTTAGTTTGATAAAATAATAAGTTTACTTTAGTTACACTTTCGGTTATGAATACAATTAATCGTAGTCTTTGTTATAATTAGTCTCTATACCTAAGTCGTATCAGTTCGGCGTCGTTATGCCCTTTCCGTCTCTGTACCTCACACTCGAATACCCCGCGCTTGTCCTTTTATCTATGCACAAGGGATAGACGGTAATTGTCCTAATGCACATGCGCAAGGATCCCTACTCGCGTCTCTGGCTAAGGTAGAGGGGGATGCACACGTAAGACCGCACACAAAGGCGCCACTATTCTAACAATAAATATAATTAACGTTCAATATAAAAAATACTTATTCTATTTTATTTCTTGTTATTATTTTATAAACAAAATTGGATTAATATGAAATATATTTTAAATGATATTTGTTATTTCAAAATGGAATTTAAATGATATTTACAATCGACTAATTATGAAAATGGTGTAAATCCATTTGCAGCCTGGAAATATATATTATTTTAGTTAAATTCGCTTGAAAAAAATGTATATGATCAAATTATATATTGATAAATTAATACAAACATTCCCAGACTTCGAATAATTAACTAATATTTTGTAATTGTCAGTTTTGCTAACATTTAATTTTCTCGAAACGAAAGAAAATGTAATTGCGTCACTTTCAAAATAAACGCTCCATATAATAATTTAACAATATTTAAATATATAAATGAAAGAATTAATAATGTTACTATAAAATATTTACTAGCAGGTGATCAATTCTATTCACGGTACAATGAGAGAATTCTAGAACTATATAAAGAGGTCTGTACATAAAAATATATAACATAACAAAATGAAAATTAATAATTAATTTTTTTCTTATTTTCTTTTATATTTAATAAGTTATAAACACACTATATATATACATATAAATTTTTAACGTTATTATAAATTGTAGAAATATCAACAAGATGGCCCGTCAAGTTCTACTGATATCGGTACACTTCCACCACCTACTGATGAAAATATTATAGGAGAAGAATTTTTTACAAGATTAGCGTTGGTAAATGGGAATAATGACTCACAAGTTTATACAAATGAGAAACACACTTTTATATATTTTATTATATCAAACTGAGTGAGACAAAGACGTCTTTACGATAGCTCGGTTACTAAGGAAGTAAGCAAACAAAAAGATGAAAGTGGAAAGTAGAACGATGAGAAACAAAAGATATGTAACTGCGTACAAGCGCATAAGTAAATAAATATTAGGTTGCTATGTTACACATTGAGATTACAATCTCGTATAGGGAATATAGAAAGTAATAGAATAAGTGTTGAATACGAGAGAACCTTTACGTTCAATCCAACAATATCTTTTATAAAAAATATATAACACACTGTAAAAATATTGAAAAAAAAATTAAAGTAAGAATAATGTTTTTGATAAAATTAAAAAATTAAAAAATTAAAAAAAAAACAAAATAAATATAGGACTGACGAGATTCGAACGCGCAAAACCACGGTTACTTTTCTCCGCCCTTGCTAACTTTGCTACCGGCGCTTCGAGAAGAAAAATTATATATGTAAAACACTATTTTAAATAAATATAAACATAAAAAATTAAAGAAAAAAAAATGAAAAAAAAATTGAACCTACAAAGACTTGAACAAGCAGCACCACGATTATAAGCTTATGCCCTTAGCCTCTCGACTATCGGTGGCTTTTGATAATAATAGCAACACAGAGAAAGATATAAATATTAAGTTTTTTTTTTCCAATTTTTATGGGTTGATATCTCGGAAAGGGTTGAGAATTCAATTATACTCATTAGCGGTATGTGATAATACTAATCAACATCTACAAGTGTGTAAAGTTTCAAAAAAATCTGGGTGTATACACCTTGACCCAGCCCTTGTTTGAATAGTCTTACAAGGAGCATTTCTTCAACATTTATTTTTAGATTTCACTTTACTTGAACACGTATCTATAGCTTTGACTTGCTTGAATAAGTTAGAAGCGCTGGTAGCAAAGTTAGCAAGGGCGGAGAAAAGTAACCGTGGTTTCGCGCGTTCGAATCTCGTCAGTCCTATACTTATTTTGTTTTTTTTTTTAATTTTTTAATTTTTTAATTTTATCAAAAACATTATTCTTACTTTAATTTTTTTTTTATATTTTTACAGTGTGTTATATATTTTTTATAAAAGATATAATAAAAAATAATTTTATTGATGCATAAATTTCATTTTACGTGTTTTTTGAAAATGTTTTATTTTTAAAACTTTTTACTTTTTAAAATGTGTAAAATTTTTTTTTTTTAACAAAACGTGATCAAAAGTAAAAGAAAAACACACTTTTTATTAAATGTTATTAATTTATAATTATTAATTATATTACTTCTTCTTCTTCTTCTTATTCTTAATTTAGGACACTGTCCTGTATTTCTCCAACTTTTATTCTTTTTTATTTTTACAACTCCTGCGATGAGGAGGTCCAAGCTTTCATACCATAGTTTAAATGGTCTTCCCGGTAGCCTGCTCAAGAGGAGTTTGGCAATCCGAGGCATTTTCGTTGGGTCTGTGAGCATTTTCTTGGTTTTACCCCCGGTAGGTTGCTAGCCTCTCCGAGGAAGTTAGCGGGTCACCCTTCCTAGGTATTATATTTCTACCTAGGCTGCTTGACTTGAATGATTTGATAATCACTCTCGCTAGTGTCGTGATAACACCGCTAACAATTATATATTACTTATATTACTTATGCGTAATAAATAAGTTTTTTCTCCAATTTTTTGTAATGTTTGCATATAAAAAAAAATTTAACGCCTATAGTATTGTTTACTGCTATAGAGAAAAAAACGCATGAGCACAAAGCATCGAAACATTATGATTTTATTCCAAAGACACGCGGGTATTGCTTATCTTACAATAAATCTTATAACACTCTGTCTATCCTTTACTCTCCTATTAACACGTTGAGTACCAAGCGTGATATCGTTGTTTTTCCTGGGGGCCCAAGTTTTTTTTCTCGGCGCACTAGAACGATAGCGGAGAGATATGAAGAAATGCCAACAATGTAACTCGAGTATATCTGTGCATGGCCGATTATCTACATTTACAATGCCGCCGACCAATGTAATTGATACATTGTTTTGTTTCGAAATAATCTTATTGGTAAGTAGCTTATTTTGGATTTTGAAACGTTTACCGCTTTCCCTGGAAGGGGAAAAGCGGAGAGATTTCACTGTAGGTATTATAGATTATTTAGTTGAGAAAATCAATTGGGCAAGTCTGTAAGAAGGGTGTGCGTACTTTATTACAAAAAAAAGAGGAAAATTGTCGAACGCAAAAAAGCAAGAAAAAACCTTAAAAAAACGATAACGTATTGTATAAATTGCCCAAAATCGTCTCAGATGTGCTTGGACTGTTTCAACGAATTTCATGCGACATAGTATAATATAATAGTTTTCTTATATAAATTAAAAAAAAGTAGAGAGAAATTTGTGTATTTTTTATATTTTTACGCTGTATATTCTATATTTATACTTCAGAACTTGTTCTATTAAATTTGTTTTCAAAATGCAACTAAAAATCTTATTTAACTTCAACAAGAAAAGCGTCACCCGTATGTGGGTGACGCGGGCCCCACGGAAGTATGCCCGTCACCCGAATACGGGTGACGCGGTACTCAACGTGTTAAACAATGTGTGATCTCACTCACGCTAATGCGTGCTTTGCGCGTCGCGCATGAGCTGAAATGTCTCATGAGTGCGAGAGAGAACGGAGATTGTATTGCGCTCTCTCTCAGCTTCAGTATCGTATTAATGCCAGGTGCCCCAAAATCATAATTTCTTTAAAATACAGATAATTTGATAAAATTTTGATATCATCTAAACGAAAATTTGATGTAGATTCTAATAAAATTAAAAAAAAAAAATTAACATTCTTATGAAGAAAATTTGATTTAAAAATTTCAAAGTGATTTTACCTATTCAAAAATACAAATTAAAAATTAAAAAAAATTATTAAACTATTGACAGTATAATAATAAAATAGTTTGCCGTAATTTTTTTGTAAAAAAGTTTTTTTAAATATGAAAAGAAAATTGTTTTATGTGCTTTTGCGTTTTTTCTCATTTTTGCGACAACTATTGCACTTATGCAAAATGTCATACAACATTTTTTGTAGATAATTTGATTATCTACAACTTTTATTTGAAATATTTTTTAATATTTTCAACTGTTTAGGAGATATTCTCAAAAATATGTATTTTTGGGGATTTCGCAACGTTTTTGCAACCTTTTCGGTAAAATGGTTACAAAAATATTTTGGGATGTTAATAATCTAGTATGTGTGCAACTCTTTTACAGTAACCTATTATTTCAATCCAAAATGACAAAGTTAAAGCTTCGTTCACTGGACTACAAATAACCAAGTTTATTTAATCTTTCGACCGTATAAAATTTCAAAGGAAAGATAGGAAACAATTAAAATAAGCATAACATACTTAAAAATAATAAAAAACAAAATTAGTAACGAACGTAACTAGAAAAGGCAAAACCACGGTTACTAGCCTGCACACTTGCCCCCTTGGCTACCGGTGATTTATGTTGACTTAAGAAATAAATAGCTATATATGCCTGTTCAATTACTTATTTAAACTTTATCGGCCGATATCTCGAAAACGATTGGATTGCAACGGATAATCATTGGTCGTAATAAAAAGTACTAATTAAGATGTACGAGTTGCGTGCAATTTTAAGCAAAATCTAGATCTAAATTACGGAAAGAAGTCCGTGTTAGAGACTGTGCTACCGTAAAGAAGTCTCTGTCAGAACTCGATATAATAAATATGACAAAGAAGTGTTTCTTATTATACACCAATCAGTTATTATTTCTATTTCCCAACAGCCCTGAAGAAAAAGATACAAATAATAAAATTTACTTTAAAATTTTTAAAGTTATACGTCTTTTGGTACGTTTTTATGTGACGAAAATTACACCAAGCGTCATATCCGCTTGTGGACTATTTGCATATTGTGTTCATTACAAACACGTGTTCAGTATCGATACTAATAAAAATTATTTATGTGCTTATTAAATACATATAATAGAGTCTGAAACTGAATATTGATAATTTACATTTTAATCTTTTGATGATTGTGTGTATTAGATATATAAACATTTTCAATTATAAAATTTATTAAGTGTGTTAGTTTTTTTGAAGTAAATTGTACGTATTGTAAACATCGAGTTTTGATCATCCTGTGTTTCCTTTCTTACGGGAGGATGCACGTTCGTCATGTATAACGTCCGCATGAGTGAGTGTGTAGCATAGCATCAGGTAGCGTGTATGCAAGGAGAAAGAAAGTGGAATAAAACAGTTGAAAGAAACTGTCAGCGAAGCTGAGGATGTGTTAGTGCGTGCCGATGTTTACTTAAGATATCAGGCATCGATAATCTAAGGATAAGAGTTTAAGAATATTCTTTTTGTGCCAAGCGTTGGTGTGGCACATGCAAGAGACTACCGTTATGCTTTTGTCCCGGAAGCGAAAATAAATGACCCTTCACATTCAGAAAAATTCACTACAATTAGTTCTAAATATATCTAAACTATAGACATAAAAAGACAAGTAGCAACCAACGAAACATAAGATATTTGATTTTTTACACAAACTTTTTCACTATTTTAATATTTCCATAAAATATATTTTTGTAATTATTTATTTCCAGTATTTAAATTAAAATTTAATAAAAATTTTCCTAAATTTACTACAACGTTATTAATAAAATATTAAATTATTTAATATTAAATTTTTAACAACATTACATTTTATTAAAAAGTTTAAAATTAAATTAATTATTCTTAAATATTTTAATAATAATTTTATTCAATTTATTTTAAAGAAATTATTTCATTTAAACTAAACTTTTTTATATGTAATAATACTTTCCAGTATTTTAACTATGTTATGACTTATTTCACTTAAACAAAAGTAATGAGAAATATGCACTTATCTTACTTAACTTTTACAATAATAAATTAATTAAATTTACTATATAAGCATCAACTATTAAACATTCTTTATTTTCATTATTATGAGAGATTACAGGATCGCTGCGCGATAGTGCGCGTTCATATTAGTGTGAAAGTAAACCTAGCCTCAGCAAAGTGTATGTGTGAACGTGTAAGAGTATGAGTATGCAGGTAAGAAAAGACGATTGGAAGACAAAATAAACAAAGGTCTACGCGGCTTGTAGTGTGAGCGTTACGTGATCGACAAAGAAATGATATGATATATTATCTTTATTCTCCCCAAAATGGAGAGAAAAAAAAAGAATGTTAGTAAGGAAAATTCGTAATAAACGGTCGAATATGGAGATATTAATACATTGAAAAATAAACCGTTAACACGTTATACCTCGTTTTTTAGATATTCATCCCTCGAACTATTTACAACTATAAAATAAAAGTCCATAGTCAAATTAAAAATCCTTTATTTTCATGATATTTTTTTTAATATTTAAAAAATATTTTTTTCTTTAATTTTACTCAAAAAAAAATTATAATCAAATAAACTTCTAAAAACTATATTTTGAAATAAACTATATTATTTTTTGAATAAATTAAATTTTTATTTAATACAATTTTTTAAACAGTGTAACGTCCCAAAATACGAAAGTTTAAAAGAATTGTTGCAAGCCTGGTTTAGCCTTTTTGCATTCACAGAGTTTAGTCCGGACCGGGCAAGTTCGTTTTTCCAAAGTTAAAATAACGATAAATGAAAGACTATTTGATAATGTATTATACGGATTTGTTTAATGTAATTTGATTCATAATAAAAGAATACGTACATATATAAGCAACTGTTGGCCCAATTTGGCCGAAAATTTCTGGTTTTATATTCTGTAATAAAATTCTTACAATTAGTACTCACAGTAACGAAGAATAGATTAGATGTTTAGATGCTTATCTAAAATCGCTCGGTCGCAATGCGCTGATCGGAAAAGCCAGCACATCATAGAAGCTTAATCGACTAGCATGGCTCAATGATTTCGTCACATCCGACTAGCTGCGATCGGATCTGCCTTCAGATAATACAGAAACTAAACAACAAGAAGACCAGCAAGAAAATGCTTTACGATGAGCTCTACTCTCTCGTTTTTATAGTCTGAAAAGCATCTCTGGAGGGGATGACATAGGTCCCACTATCTAGCGGCAGTCAGCCAAAGCTTTTTATGATCGCTACCCAATCACAGGATTTTACGTCTCTTTATACATCAAACACTCTTAATTTTTGTGTAGCTTCACGATTCTATCTCTAATTCAGAAGAATGCGTTTACAATGACAGCGAAAGCTAGTTACAAAAACGTTTTACTAAGCGGACGTCATACACAGCATATTCTTAAAAAACAAAACAATTTCCTGTTTTGGTTAAGTACATATGTATATATTTTAATAGAGAGAAAAACAGCATAATAAAAACATAATAAAAATTTAACATAATATGTACATTACACATTTTTTCAATATTTTTACATAAAAAATCACTAATTTTTTCCTACTTTTGTTTTTCCTTTACATTGTAATAACAGTTTTAACACGATTGTGAAAAGAAGACAGTTCCCTGGTCAAATTATCATGTTCAATATTGCTATGAACAAATTGTAATAAACAGTCTGCAGCCTTTAAAGTCTCTTCTACGGTAGGTAATGATTCTTTCTAAAATTCCTCCTCCTTATAACTTCTGCGTTGCTCAATACTTGTAATATTCTCTACAATATTTTTATCTGTAGGTTACTCGGATGTGAGGAGAGTGCTATCGATGTCAAAACATTGTCGTGCTTCATTCCTAGTGCTGCTACGATGACGGTTATTCTATTCTGTAACAACTTGCCTCCGTTACGATTTTCACCTGTAAATTTTAAAGTTCTGTCCGGCAATTATCTGTAAAGCAGACCAATTTCATCTAAATTGAAAATCTTATCTACAAGAAACTTTTTCTTCATAAATTTGGTCATACAGACGTCAACGAGTTTATTGTAGAACTGATCAGCGGACTAGGATTCACCGGCAATTTTCCTCGCCATAATGCTATGTATAACCTTAAGATGACTTATACAGGTTGACTTATACAGTTGAAGATACCAAAACGAGAGGTAAAAACATTTTATATGTATTTTCATGTTTCTTGAAATTTTAAACTACTAAATAAACGCTTAATTAAACATATAGCTGTTGTCATTTTCGAAGCCTCTTCATTCTCAAAACTTTCGAATTCAACATTTCTTTAATCTGGTTATTGTTTTTATAAATCATTGATTTTGTCGAATGACGACTACTCCTAGATTTCTTTGCGAGAGATAAGTCTGATTTTTCATTTTCATATCACTATTTAATTGCACTTTTCTCTTTAATAGTAAATGCTTTACTAAGATGTCATTTCAATCAGAAATAAATAGCTTTTTTCTGAAAGAAAAACTTAAATAATTGAAGATAATCTTTGTATTTATCTTAATGCATACGCATTTCATTTTTAAAAAGAAAAAAGAAATTATCACATAAAAAACAAGAAAGATAGCATATTATAAATATGTATTTTAACGCATCTGTATGATCACTACAAATAATTTTGCCATCTTATACATTTTAAATAGAGAAAAAAAAAATTCTATCAGCTCTGTGGTGCATTCATTTGTATTAGACATAAATTATTTATTATTAATATTTTGTTGCTTATTTTTTATACCATTTTTATCTATCTCGAGCCATTAGGTTTTCTTCCAATTTCCTAAAAACATTACGAAACAAAATAAACGTTGTAAAATATTTACGCTAATAACAACAACTTAAATATGAAAATATAATATACTTATCATCTTCTATTCCTGCTTTTTCAAGGACTTTTATTCAATGGAAACTTTGGCTAGTTCCAAATTCATATTACGTTCTTTATAACTGCATACATGAATTTACCTTCAATTATTTAGACATATTTCCTAAAACAAATAAATAGTATTTATTAACATCTTTTTTGAGTTAACAAAACACAGTATCTAAAAGCAATAATCTATCGAAATACTAATAATGAATATTGGTTTTTATAATAATTAAATATTAAAATATAACTGAAATAATAAGAATTTAAATTTACACGGGAGAACATCAATAAGTAAAATCCAGAATCACATGTAAGAAAGGTATTAGAAATAACTAAAATACAAAATTTATAGAGAATAAGAAATCCAAGTAATATACATTTAAAAAACCGAAATTTAGAATTTTAATGCGTAAGTTGGATTAAGACTTATATTGAATAACAAAAATATTGAGCATTTATAATTGATCAGAAGAGCAGAATAAAGAAGTAATAAGGTCCTCAAACAATAAGTGGAAAGCTAAACAGTTCACAAGACTTGTGTGTGACCCAAAAATAGAGGCGAAGAAAAAGTATTGAATGCATATATGATAGAAATACAGTGTAATCCGTTTATTATGATTCCACCTATATTCATCAACCGCTTAATATGAAGTAATTACACTGCAAAGTTTGGCTTTCATGTAAAATTCTTTATAACAAAGTTAGATATTATGACCTCGCTTATAGTGACATGTCCCTTATTATGACCTATTTTTTATTTTTAAGAGATCGTGTCTGGCTATAGTGCCTGACATGATCTCTTACACATACGCCTGGTTTCGTGACCCTCCTTATCCCTTACCCTACGAC
>JACGTP010000905.1:0-10990 GCA_023678845.1 Mischocyttarus mexicanus
AAATCGTATACCAAGATGAAATAACTTTTTTTTCTTCATATATCCTTGAAATCCTGGATCGAAGCAGGAACCAATAAATTTGTTCTTCCTAAGGGAACGTAAACAGAGCAAAGATGATCCCTCCGCAAATCTCAGCGGCTTAGGCAAGTGATATATATGTAGTCTTATGTATAAGGTAGGCCATAAGTTGTTTCTAGGTTATGTTCCAAATCAATTATTCTTTTTCTCAGCTTGTAAAATTGCAATACTAAAAAAATCCTCTTTTAAAAGAAAATGATTAATAATTTGTTATCATTTGAGAATATTTTATCAACGAATTCAATAGAATTTGTAATATTTATTATCCAAGGAAAAACATCCCAAGTATTTTTTATTCTCTAAACTTTATTTATCCAATCTAAAGGAAAATATATTATTAGTATGCTCTCGTATTTATTTTTCAAAGTTGAAATTATACAATGGTATTGTAAATTTTGATTAGGATTGAAAATAGTATAATACAGTATTGTATTGGGTTAACCTAAATTTTTATTAAATAATATCAACGTCATTTATATTTTAACAAAAAAAAAATAAAAATAAAATAAATTTTTATGAATAATCTTCATCTATTTTGCAAACCCAATAGAATATATCGCCGGTACGTTTATTCGTTTGCATTTTATAATCTTTACATCGATTTAATTAATAATGTACTAATAATATGCATTTGAAAAAAAAAAGAAAAGAAAAGAAGAAGAAGAAAACAAAAACATTGATTAGTCGTAATAGCTCGTACATATTATTCAATTTAAAAATCCAGAGTTGACCGCTTTTAATACAATTTCTCGCTCTTTTGTGCTACCCAAACGGCAAAATGGCGGAGGTCTATGTACGTGCTAAACAAACTATAGAAAAAATAAAAGAAAAGAAAAGAAAATGAAAGGACATCGAGCTTTCTCCTCGGGTATTTTCAACTCTTTTCAATTTCACGTTTATTTAGATAGAAAGAGAGAAAGAAAGAAAAAAAAAAAGAAAACTTCCTTAATTATTTGGTTTCCACGTTGGAAAACGATATTTACGTCCTATCACATTTTTACACTTCAGGATTTTTCCATTCATATTTTTGAACCGTAAAATAGAACTTTTCTTCCTTCTTCTCCTCCTCTCCAACCCCTCTTTCTTTAGCTTGATTAAATTAGACGAGCCATTTTCTTGCGATAACAAGCGATCGAGTCGTGCTCAGGAAATTATGTACGCTTCATAAAGTAAACCTCTTTCTCTCCCTCTTCACTCTTTCACCCTTTTACCCTTTTTTCCACCCATCCCCTTTCTCTTTGATATAAAAGCACGTATCGAGAACATCTTTCTCATGGTTTTAGTTATCTTTACTTGGATTTTTTTTTTATTTTCTTTTCATTCTAACTTATTATTACTCGATAGAAATGAATATTAATTCTTGTTTAAATAATTATAAAATAAAAAAGTAGTTTAATTGTTGTTTACAATGTTAGAACGATATGTAAAAGAAATATGTGATGTACCAGTAGCGATTGGTTTAACGAACAAAAGTATTTTTACAAGGAAATAAGAAGAAAAAAAGATATTCCGGTACCGGGAATCGAACCCGAGCCTCCTGGGTGAGAGCCAGGTATCCTAGCCACTAGACCATACCGGATTTGATATCTTCCTTACTAAGTTTACAGTAACTTGCCCCTCAAGTCACGTGTATTCTAATATAATTTACTTTTGTTATTAATTAAATAATAACAATTTTTATAATATTCTTTTTTATTTGTTTATTTAAAAATTACAAAAACTCTGACATTAATTTAATAAAATATTATTTCATAGTGTGTCTCTCTACACTCAGGTTTACGCAATCCTAATTTTTAATCTTTTATTTTTGTTACTAGGCTAACAATTAAAACTTTCTAGAATTCTTTAGAAACGTCGTGATAGTATTTAATATTTTTGTTAAATTTATTCTACAATTTGAAATTCCTTTGACATACGTCAAAGTATTAACCAAGGTTTAACATAAATGATAATATAAACGTGTGATATAAGAGTAAAATATTCGTGAAATCACGTAGGTCAAATAGCTCTCTGAGTTGAGATCGTTCTCGACAGGCGTAGGAATAAACAGACGTGTTTACAATGTCGACAATTTTGCCAAGGATGGACCCTGAAATTGCTGAGAGGTATCCTGCATGCGAATGCGAATGCGATGCCACCGTCCGCATAACACGAACCACGAATGTCATAATAAGAGATACCACAGAGAGAGGGATACAAGGAGCGAATTTCGAATGGATGGATCATGACTTGATTCAAATGCCAAGGATTTGTCCTTGATGTGGTTTACTCCATTAACTATCAACTACGTATACGTCAAATGAAAAATTACTCATTCAATTCGATATCCAAATTTCGTATCGAACAACAACCAATTTTTTTTTACTTATCTTGCAATGAATTTTTCTTTATTAAATTATTAAACAATCAAGTATCTTATAATAAATTACAAATTAAGAATGAAAGTAGAGATAAGAGTTATATTGCAATAAACTATGACTTATGGTAGAAAAAGTATAAGAAGAATATTGAAATGGGCACTTGTAGAGGAAGTTAAAATCTTGTGGCGTTGAGTTTAAAGAGACACTGATTGCATGTGTGTTTGTGTATGTGTATGTGTCCCTTTGAAAGGGAGTCCGGAAAATACACGTGTAAACGTGCTTTAAGTTGCATGAAAGAGAAGGACAGAAATAGAAGAGATAGAGAGAGAGAGAAGGATCAAAATTGTCGTGTAAAGCTTTCGAAAGCGTGCTAATAACACCGAGGATATATTTATACGGCAGACTGCTAAGTTTGAACATGCTCGTTTACAAAGTACATCCTCTCTCTCCCTCCCGTTTTCCCGTTTTCCCTCTTTCTCACTTTCACACACACACACACACACACACACATACATGCACGTGAAGATGCACGTGCACACGTGTATGCGCTTTTGATGTGTCTGATAGGTATTACGCGTGGTCTGTAAACAACTACGAGGGTTACTCGAATATCCACGTGGAGAGTGTGAATTGAAAAATTCAAGGCTTGGAATGTTTTTTTTTTTTTTAAATGGTACACTAATCTCTACATATGAATCATGATTTTTTTCATATTCCTATACGAATATGTGTTTTTTTTTTTTTATTTTTTCTTATAGAAATTCTTATTTAGTTTGTTATTTTATTTTTGTTTTATTATTTCGTTTATATTTTCGAGGGTTGGGTTTTTCAAAGTCGCGTCGAGAATGTAATTCTATGTATTTTATATAATTTATATAATTTTAAATAATATTTTTAATATAATTTTGTGTAGAATTTATTGAATATTATTTGACACGAGTTTATTTGTATTTGTTTTTAATGCAATGTTTTAAAATTCTTCAATATTTTGATATACAATTATTTATGATTAATGTGTTGTTTGTGATAAATTTTCTACAAATTTGAATGTTTGATCATTTTTGTAGAAACAGGTTTTCATAACGAAAGAATTTTTGAAACTTTCTATTACGTATAAGCAAATATGAATTGTTTCTAATTTATAGTTGGAGAATTGGATACGAATATTCATACGACTTCACGACACTTCTATGTAACTAATACTATTATTATTATTATTATGATTATTATATTACAAACGTAATTTATATACGCGAGTGTATATAACAGTGTTGAAACAGAAACGTTAACTTGGTAATTGTATTTGCAACTAATCAAATGCAAAACTTCGACTAGTATGTGCATACATCTCTAGAACTTATATTTCGACGTAATATTGTTTATTTTTGATTATAACAAATATATTAACATAGTTTAATAATTTCTACATTTACTAGGAATGTTAAACAAGAATAAGGAATAAAATATATTAAAACATATAAAAAAGTAAGAGTAAAATAATAAATTATTAAAATGTTTGGTAATAATGTGTATTTAATAATTCTCAAACTTTGATTGAAACTTTAATAATTCTTTTTCGTTGTTATTGTAATTTTTTTCAATACTATTCTAATTTGAAAGAAAGAAGATTATGATTTTTTTATGGAAAGGAAGAAGGTAGGGAATACCTTTATCGATTTTATTTGATTTAATCGAACGAAACCAACCAACCAACCAACCAACCAACCAACCACCGATATTGAATTTGAAGACAGTAGAAAAGCAACTTCAAAGCAACGACTAATTACTTGCCGAACAACTATTGGGCACTCCTATTCGTCGTTGTAACACTTATTATTACTCGAAAGTATTATAATTAATATTCTCATAGAAAACATTTTGTAATCCTTTCAAAAATGTTTCCCATTAGGAACTAGAAAAGGTAAGATTCAATACAAGATTCTAACTGTTCGTCTTGAAACTTTGTCAATGCGTCAGAACGTTTTTATCCTCAAATTGAAAATCATTATTTTTGAATTGTCTAAATTAGTCTTTGCATGTCGTCTGTAGTCTGAACAAGAATTCTATTTGTTTCAACTTCAGATTTCTTTAGAATAAAGTAGTGCAATAAAATTCCAACTAAAACACTTTATTTGGCAGAAAAATAGACATTTTCAGAAGCAATAAACAAACACGTGGCTGACGCTACAGTGCAATGACATAGACTGAAATTGAAGGTTGCATGCAGTACTTCCTTGCAGATGCAATTACCATTCGAGAATTCCATGAACGGAGTACTGCCAATGCAATTTTTTACCAAACGCCGAGAACTTATTCAAAGTCCTAATATTAAGTCAAATCATAGATAACTTCAAATTTTGTTTAGTTTTATCAGATATTTATTTGACTTTAATTAAATAACCAAAATTATATGCACCACTATGCACGGTAATGAAACACTGATTAGAAGTATTCGTTAAAACCACGATGATTTTCTATCTATCTGTTAACATTTAAACCAAAACTAATACTAGGACCTTGAATAAGTTCTCGCCGTATTTTTTCACAAAATAAAAACTTCATTTAAAATATAAGCTTAAAAAATATAAGAAAAGGAAGGGTTCAATGTGAAAGTTTAAGGTTTAATACAAAGTTCTGATTGGTCGTCTTGAGGTGATTTAATTTTTCAACAAACGCCGAGAACTTATTCAAGGTTCTAATAAAATTACGAACACGTTGGGAAAAGAAGATAAAATAAAATTAATTATTTTTCGTTCGTGATTATATATCTTTTTTTTCCTTCTGTGTATGTTTGTTGTGTATGTGTGTATGTGTAGGTAACACGTGTTTGCATTTAGGGATAGGAACGTTGGTAACGTTGAGTGAGTAACAACGTATGATGAGAGAAACGTGATGAGAAATAATTATTAAAGAGAGAAATCATCGTACCGGAAGAACGCACATATGCGCCTTTCCATTTCCGACACGTTTGATATTATTATTGTTATTATAATTATTATATTATTATTATTATTATTATTATTACGTGTCGCGTGGTCGTATCGTAATAAAATTCATTTCGTGCCCCCCCCCCCCCACTCTCTTTGCCCTCATCTATTTCTTTCTATTATTTTTTTCTTTTTTTACATAGAAAGGTATTTACAGAAGGTTATTATTGCTTTACGTAGGAAACTTTTTTAATATCCATCGATCGATGTTATACTGTCATTCCTAATTTTTTTTTTTTCTTCTTTTTAATTCCATTTTTGGGGGATAAAGTTAAAAGAAAACACACACACACACACATACACACAAGCGCACGTGCTTTTAGTATTTTTTAATTTTAATTTTTCTGTATTAAAATTCATATCGAAAAGAATTAATTTATATTCTTAACAAACGGTTCAAATCCTACAGAAGGATGAAAAATGCTAATAATTTCATTCATATATTATTATATAATATAAAATATAATTATTATAATATTTTAATTATATAATATATAATATTATTATATAAATAATATTATTATATATATAATTATTATAATAATATTATTATTTTATAATAATTATATTTATTATTATTATTATTATTAAAGCCCTTGAAATTCAAGTTTAACATGTTCCGTGCTACGTGTACCACCGGTGGTACACGTCAAACTTTGTCTTCAGGTCCCGTGTTCCACCGGTGGTACACACATACATATTTAACGCGACTGATAACAAACGTTTATAAAATACTATAATACAAATATATGACAAATTTAATTATGTTAAATATACTTCTAGCAAAATAATGAAGTATTAATGATGCAATGAAATATTCTGTGATAATGTAACAATCTTTAGTGAAAATATCAAATTGCCTGAACGACAAGTCAAACAAAAATGGTTTGGTTAAAGATAATCGATTTCGGAATAGAAAAGATCATATCGATAGTTAATCCGAGTTACTATTATTATACTAACCCACACATTTGAACAGTGTTAATTAAGGGTATTTGGAGTTTACACGATAATGGGATTTCAAGTTTTCTCTATGCTCATAACTCGATTACGAACGAGCCTAACAAAGACAGAAATAGATCGATAGATGAATAGATAGATGAATAGATAGATAAAGATAGGAAAATAGGATGAGAAAGATGGTTAATAAATTCGTATTTACTCTTTCTTTCCATGAAACCCATCATCACAAACAACCCTTCTTTCTCTCTCTTTTTTTCACTTTTACCTTTTCACCCTTCAACATAGGCCCTACCAGTTCCATCTCGACCATTAATTACGAGGAGATGCAGCACCGAGACTACCGCAATGCACTCGAAATCTCCTTTCGCATTAACGACCACTCGTTTCATCTTTCTCTCTCTTTCTCTGTCTTTTATTTTCTTTTTTCCGTCAGGTTCAACAATTTCTTGCCCTGTAGATCCATAAATTCTCCAACATTTTATATTCCGATGTGTTTTTACTATTTTCGTATAACTTAAATAGGAAAAAACAAAAATGAATTTTTTTTTGTCTATAAAAAAATCTGCAAATTATAAATAAAAAAAATAGAGGAAGAAGAAGAAGAAGAAGAAGAAGAAGAAGAAGAGTTTGTGTAATAAAAATTACAGTTATGTAATTGTAAGATAAAAATTATTCAGAATCAGTCAGAATTTCGGTGAAATATTGTACTCTGTTAATTTTTATTGTTTTTTTTTTTTTTACAGAGTTACCCATATTTAATATTTTCTTGGTTATTTTGATGATATTAATGATAATGATAGTAGTAGTGGTATAACATTTGTGGTACCAGCGGTGATTTGCAGAATAGCTAGCACCAGACGATGGAATTTTTGAGTCGGGAGGCCTGCGACGACGAAAGTTATGCGAATCGCACCGACCTTCTGGAATTTCAATTATTTTCGATTATTCTCGTGGTTATGTAAAATTGAAATTCCACGAGAGTTTGTATAAGACTAGCATAAGTCCATTGTAATACAAGTTATAAATCTTTATACTTTCGGGACGAATCTAAAGACCATATACATTAGACGATTTTAATTAGAAATTATAAGAAATGTCGTTGTCGTGGGTTATCGGAATTGTAAAATGAAGTAAAAGATAAAAATACGAGGTGTGATCAAAAAGTAAGGAGACTTGTTTGAATTTTGCAGGACACATACAGTCGATTTTTGTTTTATTTTTTTTCTTGTGTTCGTAGACTCGTCCTGAACATATGTTCATAGTTTCAGTTGTATAAGATTGTTTGTTCGTTTGTGAGATGCATAAATGTTAGAAGTGTTTTGCGAGTTCGATGATTTTCTGCTATCGAAAAAAATGGCTTTGGTTTCGACGTCATAATCATATACCCATGATTCGTCACCAGTTATGACCCTTTTGAGAAAATCAGGATTATCATTGACGTCATTCAACAGCTCCAAAGCGATCCTCGTGCGAAGATTCTTCCGGTCAAAATTAAGCAGTTTCGGAACAAACTGCGCTGACACACGTCTCATTCCCAAAACATCCGTCAAAATTGCTTGCCACGAACCAAACGAGATGCCAATATCATCGGCAACTTCTCTAATGGTGATTCGACGATTGTCCGACACTATTTTCTTCATTTCTTCAACGTTTACATCAGTTTTTGACGAGCTGGGAGCGTCCAGGGCGAGGTTCGTCATTAACATCTTCCCGGCTTTCTTGGAAGAGCTTGTACTACTTATAAACATTTTTTTTACTCAGAGTACACTCACCGTATACCACTGTCAACATTTCAAGTGTTTTCGAGCACTTAATTCCATTTTTTAGACAAACTTTCATGCAAATTCTTTGATCCATTTTTATTCGACAACAGAAAATCGCCGAACACGTAAAACACTTCTAATCTTTATGCTTCCCACAAACAAACTAAAAAATGCTATATGGCAGAAACTGTGAACATATGTTCAAGATGAGTCTACCAACATAAGAAAAAAAAGAATACGAAAATCGAGTCAAGGTATCCCACGAAATTCGAACAAGTCACCTTACTTTTTGATCACATCTCGTACAGGATTTTTTTGTTTGTTACATTTGCAGTATATTTCTTAGAACACTCTTCAGAAGTTTTTTTTTCTATTTCGGTCGTCTCGAATAAATTTTCTATGCCTGCAAAAGACGACGTCGACTACGAAGAAGACAACGACGACGACAAAACGAGGTTACTGCTGGTTGGTTGGTTGGTTGGTTGGTGGTGCTTTTCAATGTTATTCACGACCTACTCGAAATCCAACTCGATTTCTCAGCTATTCGCTTTTTTTTTTTAGTTTCTTATACGTTCCTGCAACTTACTATTTCTTTACTCTTTAGTTTCAAAGATTTTTTTTCAATAATAAGCGATTGAATTAATTTATTGATAATAAATCCAAACTATGAATGAACACAAAGAAACCATTTTTGTATTAAAAATAATAAAACAAAGATAAAAATGTATTTGTTTTATGTTTATTATATTATTTATTTTAAATAAAAAAAGTAATATTTATTATAATATAAACAATCTATGAAGAATTGAATAATCCTTAATACTCGAATTAGGTCAATAACTCTTTCGAATTTAGTCAAATACCAATATTCATACAAATATCTTGTATTTTTTATTCGATCAATTGAGTTTTAATAAAACAGAAGAATATTTTATCTAAATTAAAAAATGATTAAAGAAAAAAGATAATAACTATGATGTAAGTAGAAATAGTAACTGTGTTAAGAATTTTCTGTCGCAGTTGTATCTGAGAAAAAAAAAGTCAAGTAGGATTAATGTTGGTCGTGTAGTTGTTGTATTCTAAGAATTAAGGACATTTGTAGGAGAAAAGGTGATCCATCATCGGCTGCAAACGGTGGCCGACATTTTCTAAATTGACCTAGACTGGGATAAAAATATAAAAAAAAAATAAAAGGAATATTCTTCTATTTTATCTTCAAACAATTTTTTCTCTATTTTTTAAAGTTATTTAATCGTACTAATTTACTTTTTATTTCATTGCTTTCTTGTAAACTTATTAATTCGTACAAATTTACTTATTATTTTATTGTTTATTGCAAACTTATTTAATTGTAAAAATTTACTTACTATTACATTGTTTATTGTAAACTTATTTAATTGTAAAAATTTACTTGCTATTTCATTGTTTATTGTAAACTTATTTAATTGTAAAAATTTACTTGCTATTTCATTGTTTATTGTAAACTTATTTAATTGTAAAAATTTACTTCTTATTTTAATAGTTTTTTTAATTAAATTATTTAATCTTAAAGACTTAATCATATTTAATAATAATTAAATACAAGTTTATTTAATGTAAAAGACCATATAGGAAGAAATAGGAAATGTTTCAAGTGTCAAGATGAGGTTTTATCGACCATAAGGCTGTTAATGTCTCTGGCACGCACGGATTAACGTTTGCAATGCTCGTGGAATTTACGACGATTTTCTCGTCAACCGGTATTTCTCTCTCTTTCTCTTTCTCTCACACACACACACACACACACTTCCATCTACATAACATAAACACAGATATGTCTTATGTAATAGAGAATTTGCTAGGATTCACACGTAATTCAAAAGGAGTCCTCGAAACGTCACACTAATTCAAACATCTTTTATTTTATTTTATTTTTTATTTTATTTATTTTTTTTTCTAGAAATATAAATCAAGCAAAAAAAGATCTTTTCCTTTCATTTTTATATTCTTTCTTTTTCTTTATATTTTCTAAACTTTATAAACAACGTTATCACCAAAGGAAAACGGAAACGAAAGGAGGATAGATAACGAAATGAGCGTAGAAAACACGATTACTGATCGAAATTGGCGGGGAATAGAGAAACTCGTTTTCGCTATTTCAATTTCCCTTCACGTTTATCGTATTTCTCCAAAGTCCATTTGCTTATTGCATTAAACAATATAAACAGTAAATTTAAAAAGAATATTTTACAAGGAAAAAAAATAAAGAAATACAATTTGAATACAAAAACTAAATGGGCAGATTGAAAATAAAAACAATCAATAAAAGATAAAAATGAAGAAAAAGAAAAGCAAGAGATTAATTTTAAGATTGGTTAAAATTTTTTACTGATGTGTTTTAACCACTTGCAATGGAAAGACGTACCACTTACGTCGTAATGCTTTAATTCTTGTTTTTTTCTGTAAGAAAATGAATACAGCAAAATGCAAGAAATTTTCCTTTTCAAAGTTTCGATTAGATGTGGCCAGAGCAACTATTACAAACTGTACGTATTCCCGATTATAAAAAAACGTGGAACGATGTCTGCTGGAAGCATACCCGATCCGTTTAGAGTCAAAACAATGTGTGACATTTCCCGAGAAAAATTCCACCCATGAATGGCAAAAAATCCACAACGAAGGTGTAGAGTGTGTATTAAATACAAAACACCAAGTGAAATTATATGGGAATGTAAGAAATGTCTTGTATCGTTACACGTTCCAGACTGCTTCGAGAGATACCACACTTTGTATGATTATTAACAAACAAATTGAATATTTATATTTGTGTAATTTTATTATCAATCGATGCTCTATATTC
>JACGTP010000906.1:0-16069 GCA_023678845.1 Mischocyttarus mexicanus
TTGTAATTACATAACATAAAGAGTAGTATCATTCACTTTGTATTTAGTTTTCATTTTATATACGACAATTTTTACATATCAAATTTTTTTAAAAGTACATTTGCCACAAACATACTTTTGGCAACGAGCACAGATATTTGCGGTTTTTTTCTCTTTGCAAAAACCTATTTGACACATTTTTCGTATGTTCAAATTTTCAGGACTCTTTAAGAGGTTGTTCAAGTATTCTAGTTCTGATGAGTCTTCATGCTTTTCTGAAACTTCTTCAGCTAATTGAAACAAAAAATTTTGTCCTGATATATTTTCTCCAGTTACTTCGTTGTACAAAGTCCATGCATTTATTGTAGCTAACAATAAGTCGAGAATATTGAAGAATATTTGCAGAGGCCACCTTCGTGATCCTGACTTCACAGTATACTTCCTGGCCATTTGATCGGCAACATCTACTCCGTATTTAGTATTGTTATAAAATTTTATAGTTTCAGGTAACTTTTTTTTTTTCAATGCTAATCGAATTATGTTTCGTACTCAGCAAGAGAACTTTTTTTGATGGCTTACTTTTATATATTGTCAAAGTGGCATTGTTTGTTTTATAAATTACAGATGAAAATCGAGATAAACTATCTTTTTTTTTGTTTCGCAAGCTTTGGCAATTCTTTTTTGTTTACGCGAACAGTTCCAACTAAAGTAGTATCTTTCTCCAATAATTTTGAAGCTAGTGATAGGCTAGTGAAAAAATTGACTGTCGTTACATTTCTTCCAGAATAGGTATATGGTTCAATTAATTTTAGAACAACAAATTCAGCCAAAAGAAATGACGATTCCTTTGTTACATCCTTTCCCAAATACGGGAAACCATTTATAATAAATTTGCTCTTGAGATCAGATGCCAACCAAAATTTTATGCCGAACTTATCAGGTTTTTTCGGCATATATTGCGTGAACTTGCATCTCGCTTTGGTTGGAAATAATTGCTCGTCGATAGTAATATTTTGTTCCGGGATGTAGCAGTTCTGACTATTTTGAATGAAAGATTCCCAAACATATGAAATCATTGCAAATTTATCTGTTTCTAATCGCTGACTCTTTCTGTTTTTTTATCAAATCGGATAAAACGTAAAATATTAGTGAAGTCTTCCCTTGGCATAGTTTTTGAAAAAAAGACAGGCCCCCATTTCTGGGACCATAAATAAGATAATTTTAAGTTCTTGGCTTCATAAGCACCACGCGCAAATAAAAGGCTAGAAAAGCACAACATGTATTTATGATATTTTCATGACCGATCAAAATGACCGGTTCGTATATTTAGGTATAACACATAGTTATCTCTGAAAATTAGAAGCGTATGAAAAAAATAATCTATAATATTATTCTATACACAAATTTTATAAAAATCATGACATTATCGTAAAATATTAAATAGGAATATTAGAGGAAATTGTATAAATAAATGATGCAACCGGTCATTTTGACCGGTTCGTAGTTTTAGTGTTAATAAAAAATGTGTTTTTCTTTTACTGTTGATCACGTTTTGTTAAAAAAAAAAATTTTACACATCTTAAAAAGTAAATAGGTTTAAAATTAAAACATTTTTAAAAGACACGTAAAATGAAATTAATGCATCAATAAAATTATTTTTTATTATATCTTTTTTAAAAAATATATAACATACTGTAAAAATATAAAACAAAAAATTAAAGTAAGAATAACGTTTTTGAAAAAATTAAAAAATTAAAAAAAAAAACAAAATAAATTTAGGACTGACGAGACTCGAACGCGCAAAACCACGGTTACTTTTCTCCGCCCTTGCCAACTTTGCTACTAGCGCTTGTAACTCATTTAAGCAAGTCAAAGCTATAGATACGTGTTCAAGTAAAGTGAAATCTGGAAATAAATGGTGAAGAATTGCTCCTTGTAAGACCATTCTAACAAAAGCTGGGTCAAAGTGTATACACCCAGATTTTTTTGAAACTTTACACACTTGTAGATGTTGATTAGTATTATCACGTACCGCTAATGAGTATAATTGAATTGTCAACCTTTTCCGAGATATCAACCAATAAAAATTGGAAAGAAAACTGAATATGGTGCATTGTTATTATAAAACGTGTCAAATTTTTTTTATTCGCGAATGTTCCAAGTAATTTGGAAAATAACAATTTAGTTTGGATAAGTAGTAAAATAAATAAATAACTCATTTTTTATTATGTGTTATTTGATTTTTAATTATTTTAACAACTCATTTTTTATTATGTGTTATTTATTCATTTTACTACTTACCCAAACAAAATAATTTTTATTTTCCAAATTACTTGGAACATTTACGAATAAAAAAAATTTGACACGTTTCATAATAACAATGCACCATATTTACACAAAATTTTTTTTTTATTAAACATATTGTTTAAAAAATAAAAAAAAATAGAAATAAAAAAAAAATAGAAAAAAAACAATAAAACCGACAAGACTTGAACTTAAGACAAAAAATTACGAGCCTGTGCCTTTACCCGCTCGGCTACCGCCGCTTATCACAATACATGAAATATAGAGGTATATATACGTCCTGAAATATTTATTCAAATTTCGTCGGCCAATATCTCGAAAAGGGTTAAGCATTGGACAGAGTTATATAGATAGCATTAGAGTACTAATCAACATTTACAAGTGTGCAAAGTTTCAAAGAGAAACTCGAGATACACTTGTGGTATTCTCCTTGTGAGATGCAATACGTTACCGGATTTTTATATCCTCTCTACAGTACTTCTCTGTCTTTATGATACTCTTTTTATGTTAAGATGCTTTTCTTTTTTTTTCCTGGATTTTTATTTCTTTTATTCTCCTACTTATTACCTACATTTTTCTTAAAAACATTTTCTAATCCAGGGTTTTTTCATTTCTATCACTATCTCTACGTTCCCCGAAGGTGTGCATAGAAATAGGAGTATCATCTTCCAAATTTACAAAGCGATTTATGCGATACAAACCTTCAATTTTTTCTGCTTCAGCTGTAAATTTATGATTCTGATTATAACTTTTCGCATAGTTACCAGATGCTACAACTTTATTCTTTTCGGTTATTTTAGATATGCTCAACAAGTTTCTTTTTATACCTTCTACAAAAAATACATTTTTTAACTCAACATTTGTTTCATAGTTATAAGTTTTAAATACAGTTTTTACGCTTCCTATCTTAATCGCTTTTAACATGTCGAGCGCGCGCCGGTCCCTTGGGACCGGCATTAGACTTTCCGTTAAGCCGACATCTGTTCGGTGGGACCGACAGTATTAAAGTTAAAAGATAAATGTCGCCTGAATGAAATGTAGTCAAATATGGTTTTAATGAGCTTTATTAAAACATTCTAAGCAAAAGTATGGCTGGTATTTACACATGTAACAAAATGTAACAACCTTTTTTGTTAAATTTTTGGCTATTTTGGGCCCAAATAATCTTGAATTTTCTGCATAACAACCAGAACAATATTTCCGAACTTTATGGACGTGTCCTTCATTTTTCTGCAATTTATGAAGAATCTTTCCTTTGGGACGTGGAATTTGTTCATCTTCTCTCTGTGTCAGTCCCTTCACCAATTGTCTCCGAAATTCCATAACTGATATTTTTTGACCTGTTACTTCTTGAAAGACGTACAGCGAATTGACCACAGCAGTGTTCAAACATAACTCAAAGGCCAACTTTTTATACCATTTGAGGGTTTTTCTCAAGGAACTGCTATATGCACTCATTTGATCTGACAAATCAATTGATTTTTTTGCTTTATTATATTCAACTATAACTTTCATTTCAACACTGTAATACCCTAATTATTTTCTTTAGCTATAACATCTACACTTTTCAAATTAGTTTTTATCACATCACTTGGGTTTCCCCTACGATGTGTTCGAAGTGTTCCAATCAAATGTGTTTTTTTCTATTAGGCGATTCGCTAAATCGATACTGGTGTACTAGTTGTCAGTACACAATGTGTGGCCTCTATGAAATAAGTTTTTCAATAGAGACATTACAACATTTGACGGGGTTGTGTTTTCCCTATCGAGAGCTTTTCCGGTGTACACATGACAGTTAGAAGTGTATCCATGACCACAACATAATTTAAATATTTTTATACCATATTTGTGTTTTTTCTGTTTCAAATACTGCCTGAATACAATGCGCCCACAGAATGGAATTAGCGATTCGTCAATACATAATAATTCTGGTGGATCGTAGTATTTTTGAAAATTTGTATTCAATTCGTCTATGATCCTTTTGCCTAGGACTGTCCTAAACAAACGAATGCAGACGGGGGAAAGGGGGACCGAAGATATCTTTATCGTCTTTTCTTTGTAATAAGAAAATAGGAAACTTGACTGATCGGAAGTAAAAAAAAATACAACATATTTTACATTTTAATTTTCATAAAATTAATAAAATATACTGTCAAAAAAAAAGAAACAAAAATGTTAATATATAAGACATTATTTTAAATAAATATAAACATAAAAAATTGGAAAAAAAAAATGAAAAAAAATTAAACTCAAAAAGATTTGATCACGTATCATCAGGATTACAAACCTGAACCCTTAACCACTCGGCTATCGGCGGCTTATGTTTATAGTAGCAACACAGAGGTAGATATGTATATTCAGTTTTTTTGCAATTTTTATCGGTCAATATCTCGAAAAGGGTTGAGTATTGGAGGGTAGTTTAAATGGCGAAAATGTAGCTCTTATCAACATTTAGAAGTGTGCAAAATTTCAAGGAAATCCAAGGGGGGCTGACCTTGACCTCTCCTTGTAAGAATAAGAAGATAAAGAAGACTATTTAAGGAAGTCGATGTATTTTTCTTTAGAGAAGACCATCGGTTTCGAATCTCTTAAGGAGTCTCTAACGACATTTCGTGGCGAGCGATTTTTAGTGCCTTAAAGTGGAGATGTCCTTCGAGAATGGCGAACAAACTATATAACGACCTGTAGGTAGTCGAGAGTGAGTGTCTACAAAATGCTTCTTGCATTCGGATTTAGCGAGACTTAAGGACAACGTAGGAGATGATGAGACTTCTTTTAGAACCTAAAACTTTCTGAGAGTTTCGTTGAGAGATACGTTTGAGGTAGCATAGCAAGCGTTAAGAGAATTGGCCTGGTTCGAGCTGGAGGTTGCGTCTAGAACTGCCAAACCGAACCTTGTATGAAATGCTATGAGCTCTGAATCGCCTTCCATGATAAGACGAGATGACTTTATTATTCTTTTGAGGTTGGCGGCACCAATGAGAATGTCAATAGGATTGGGAGAGTCAGAGAAGTCTGAGATGAGGCCAGTTTTGCTCCGATATTATAGACGACGGGACCTGAGGTGTAATCTTTACAAAATTAATGCCTTAAGATTGACTTGAGAAGACGAGTAGTTCAATTAGAGAACCAAGGATACTTGACCTTGAGTTGCTTCTGGAGATGTACTACCCATGCCCAGAATAGGAATTCTTTCTGGACATCGGTTAAGTTTTAGCTTAGCTACAAGTTTAGCAGATGCTAAAGTTAACTTTGATCCAGGATCAATGACAAGACGTAATAAAGTCGGAACTCCTTCAGAAGAGATGGCACAGGCTTTGCAAGTTGCACGAAGAACGGGAGCTCGAGGCAGAATGAAGGAGACAGATAAGATGGTCGATCGATATTCGAGATAAGCGATGAGAATCTGACTCTTTTAACCGTCTGATATGACTTAAATGATTATGAGATTGAGGACTTTAGTAATAAATTGAAATGACTGCGTGAGTTATGAGATGTACTACTTACACCTCATTCTAAGGAGGCTTTTTTGGCGGAGTTCTCTGAACTAGAACTCTTGGCTCTGGTTGGTAATAAGTGAGGAGATGATTTATGGGGTGATGATGAAGATGACTGATGAGATAACTTATGACGAGAAGACGAAGGATGAGTTGATCTCTTATGTGAGAAGGGCGTAGAAGATGATGCAGGAGTGGATGAGGAGGATGAATGTGGATAAGATAGCTTTTGATGAGATGATTTACGGGTGGTTGACTTTTGACGAGATGACTGATGATTAGAGGAGGTGTCTGATAATGACGGTACGCTTGATGAGGATATAAGTATGTATGATGACGTCGTCATGTTTGGGAGAGAACTGGACGACCTTGACTGCACCTGAGATGTCTTGGAGATCAGTGCACTGCTGCTTAGGTGCTGCTGGTGGATGAGCGTATAGTGCAGCCTTCCGCACACATTGCATCTCTTTGTGCTCCTGCATTTCCTCACATTGTGCCTTCCAAGGCAATTGTAGCACAGCTTAGCATCTACTACAAGCTTCACCTTGAGATTGTTAAACCGCGGGCAGAATACCAGATAATGCCGTTGGCTGCAGCAGCAGCAGTTGTGGGAGAGGTCTGGTATAAAGAGCAGCGAATGCCTCTACATCGGTTGGTCCTTAGCTTGGCTCTGCTTCGCTGCTGGCAACTGAGATGACTGTTGCTTGCTGCTGGCTGCTGGCTGCTCAGATGTCCGTGGCTTTGAATAGAGGTATCGTTAATAGAGGTATCTGGATATGGCCTTGAAATATAGTCTTGCTGTAATCTTAAATTTCTCCCTAAAGGCTTTCTTAGTTTAGATTTACGGCTTTTTAAATTTTTCTCAACTTTTGCTATGGTAGCAGTAGTCTATTTCAGGGTGTCATACGCAGACAAACCTTCGGTATTAAGTTTAGTCGGTTCTAAGACGAAAGTAGCTCCTCTCAAAAGATTGACCATCCCAAGACTAAAACTCTTGGCAGCAGCTTTGCTAGTTTAACTGAATAGAAAGGTGATAATATTTCGTGACTTCTCGGAGGTAGATACATTTTTGTGGTCTGACTTTTCTGTGATTCCTGCATTGTTCAAAAACAATCCAATGAGATGGAAGGAGTTTGTAGGTAATAGAGTCGCTGCTATTCACGATTTAGTATCCCATGCTCATTGCAGATTTTTTTTCGGAAAACTTAATCCCACCGACTGTGCATCTCGATGGCCTAGTGAATCTTAACTCATTAGTCACACTCTATGGTGGTAAGAACCACCATAGCTTTCTCAACCTCCAGAATTCTGGCCGTCGTCAGTTCCACTATTGCCAGAAGAAGATTCGAAGAAGCGCATTGGCATCTCACTCTCACTTTCACAAGCCCAACTTTCGGTTTAGGATCTCATCGACCTTTCACATGTGTCCTTCTTTCAAAGAAATCTGCTCGGAAATAGGATAGAGATGAGCAAGGGATGATAGAGGGAAGGATAAGGATGAGATGGCTAGTGGACTGTATAAATGGTGAAATGACTGGTAAAGTATTTTGCGTAACAGGTTTTATTGAGATTTAACAAATAGAAGAGAGATAAAATAGAAGAACAGATACAAATGAGTTAAAATATGAGAGAGATCGTATTAGAGATGTAGGAGATAATCTGAGATGACGAATATGAGAGAGAGATGGATATAGAAAGAGAAAAGAGAGGTCTGTGGTAAGGAGAGAATTTAAAGCAGAGATGACTTACAATTAGAAGAACAGGAGAGAAGGCTTGAAGATGAAGAGAGGATAGAAGAAAAGACTTAGATAAGGAGATAAGAGAAAAAATAAGGAGACGTCTAGAATTACAGAGAAGTCGCTTTGTAAAGAGATAATCGAGAAAAACACGTTTTACTTCGTTCACTTTTCTAAAAAGAATGAATGACCCCGCACCTTTTCGGTACGGGCTGGTAAGAGGTGCTAACGTGGCAGAGTTTTTCCTCCAATTAGCATCTTCCACGCTAATAAGTTGAGATCTTCTAGCAATAGGAGAAGATCACGCTATATATAACGTCACGCAGGACCAATTATCTGCTTCCACGAAGAGTGGCGTGATCCATTTTTCAATAGAAACAATCGATGGATGTTCTTAATTGAGATGACAGGCGGCATCTCCATCACGTGCTGATCGAGAGGTGCTGACACCTGGTTAAGTGACGCGTTTTTGGAACAAAATCTCACAAAACTTCTTCGAATTACAGCATTGTCTCAAAAAGCTATCTCATCCTTCAAGAAAGTTCCAGGGGCTTAATTGTCCATCTCGCCACTGAATCCAGTGGACCTGAAGCAAGTTAAGATATTCTGGATAAGCACTCCTTAACACTTTATCGACCGGTTGTGGTTGAGGCTGCCACTCAGAAAGTACCGGCTAAGTCGCGCCCGAATTTACTCCCAGTATCGACAAAATTTTCACTATGCATTGTGTTGTGCTTATTCCTTTTGTTTTAAACTAATGGAATTTTATTGATATTTAAACTTTATTTTGTATTTGTTTTATACAATTTATTGCCTTTTCAACTTATACATTCATGAAATAAATTAAAGGTAACAGTAATTTTTGTAGTATTAATTTAGTCGAAAGATTAAATGCGCTTATTAGTTTGATAAAATAATAAGTTTACTTTAGTTACACTTTTGGTCACGAATACAATCAATCGTAGTCTTTGTTATAATTAGTCTCTATATCTAAATCGTATAAGTTCGGCTTCGTTATACCCTTTCGTCTCTGTATCTCACACTCGAATGCCCCGCGCTTGTCCTTTTGTCTATGCATAAGGGATAGACGCTAGTCGTCCTAATGCACATGCGCAAGGGTCCCGGCTCGCATCTCTGGCTAAGGCGGAGGGGAAAGGACACGTAAGGCCGTACACAAAGGCGTCACTATTCCAACACTCCTTCTCGCATTAGTGTCGGCTTCGGTTACTTCCTACCTCCTGTAACAAATCGCTAAAAACAATTCGGCAACCGTCTTGACGAAGGATTGACAATCATTCATGCAAGCTGCTATTTAATCAATCATTTATGCATTCATTATTTCGTTCATTAAACGGATGTGTAATTCATACGCAAGGGGTTTAGTCATTATATCTGCAATTTGTTCCTTGGAGGAAATCCATTTAATTTCCACCAGTTTTCGTTTGACACACTCTCTTATATAATGTTCTTTAACCTCGGTCATGTGTCTTAGCTTACCACAGCCACTCATTTTCGCGCTTGATGCAGCAGCTTTATTATCACACCAAAGTATAATGGGGAAAAAGGAGGTATTTAGAATTAGTTTAAATGAGTTGTCCAGTGCTATTAGTTCTTGACATGCCTCACTCATTGCAACATATTCCGCCTTACAAGTAGACAGAGCGACATATGATTGCTTATGTGTCTTCCAGGCGATCGTATTACCGTATAGTTTAATTATATAGCCGCTGGTTGTTAGAGAGTCTTTGCAATCGGCAAAGCTCGCATCTAAGTAGGCTTGTAGACTATTTTGTCCTCCAAGGAACGTTAACCCCAGATTTTTCGTGCCTTTGAGATATCTGAAAATTCGCTTGACTATTTTCCACTCATTAGTTGTTGGGTTAAGTTGGTGCCTACTTAATACGTTCACTGCATACATTATGTCCGGTCTTGTCGCGTTAGCTAAATACAAGATACTTTCAATCGCCTCTCTGTACAGGCTATTTTCTACGGGTTCACTGCCGTTTGCGGCAGTTTCCGCCTTTGATCCCTCACGCATTTTTCTTTCTCTATTTGCCACTTGCGTCGTGACCATTGGAGTACGTTGTGGATGCATCTCTTTGAATTTAAATCTTTTTAAGATCTTCTCTATATACTTCTCCTGTTTCAGAGTGATTTTTCGCTTGTCTCTCGATCTGCTAATTTCTATCCTAGGAAGGATTTTGGTGTATTGAGATCTGAGATTTTAAATTCACTTCGTAATACGGTAATTACTTCTGTCATTTTACTATTGTCGTTGCTGGCCACTAACATGTCATCGACATACAATAGTAGAATCAAAATCTTATCTTCTTCCCGCCATGTAAAGAGACACGGTTCAGTGTCATGTGACTGTAATCCTGCCTTTTCAGCTACCTCAGTAAAGCGTATGTTCCATCGCTTAGGACTTATACGTAGGCCGTACAGAGCCCTTTGCAGCTTGCATACCTTTTCCCGACGTGTGGTGTCGTCGTATTTTGTACCTTTGGGTATTTCCATATAAATGTCCTCATCAATTGTGCCATATAAAAATGCAGTTTTGACGTCCAACTGGGTGACTTCCAGATCGTGCTTGTTTATTATGGCAAATACCGATCTCACCAGGGCTAATTGGGAGACTGGGGCATACGTGTCAGATCGTATTTCCTGAGATCCTTGAATCCTCTAATGACCAGTCTAGCCTTATGTCTAATGAGTCCATTCGCATCATATTTTCTCTTCAGTACCCATTTTAAATCTATAACGTTTGGTTTTCGATTTTTCCTTTCCAATTCGGACCTGTTAACCAGTTTCCAGACTTCGTTTTCTTTCATCGACTTCAGTTCTTCGTTGATTGCTTCTTGCCATTTTGCTTTCTCTTCCGACTTCATAGCTTCTTTATACGAAGATGGATCGCAGTTAATTTTAGCTAATAAAGCGTGATAATTCGTGTCGTTCATATTATGTATGGTATCAGGTATTACTTCCCTTTCCTCGAGAGTTGTTTGGACTTTCCTCGGTCTGCCTCTTTCCTTTTTGGTTTCTCCCTTTGATCTTAAGATTTCTGTCGGTTCCTTCTCAGTTTCTCGTTCAAACTCGACAAACCACTTTTCTCTATCCATTCCATTTAGTGCAGACATCCAGTCATCTGTACTCGAATTCAAATATTTATCTCCATACACGAGTTTTTCGTTGAAACGGACATCTCGGCTTTCATAGAGTTTACCTTCTTCAGGTCTAAACAAGATATACCCAGTAGGAGTGTAACCTACAAGAATCGCTCGCTTACCTGAACTACTAAATTTTGGTCCTACATGCCTTTGAACCTTCATGTAAGCCAGACATCCAAATCGTTTTAGTTGGTTGATGTCTATCCTTTTCCTTGGCGCAAATCTTTGAATGGGTATCTGCATATCGATTGACTTGTGTGGAGTCCTATTGTAGACATATGTAGCTGCTCCAAGAGCTAGGTCCCACATGTTACCAGGTAATTTTGAATCGTACATGTTTACTCGCACCCTTTTCTGAATGGTCTGATTAAACCGTTTAGCCACTCCATTGTGTTGCGGAGTATCTGGACTTGAAAATCGAGATTCAGCTCCGATCCTGTTCAAGACATCTATTGTGTATCCTTCAATGAACTCCGTGCCCCGGTCAGATTGCAGATAGCAAACCTTAGCATCAAAACCTAAAAGATTTCGTCCACTTTTGATGAACGCTTCCAGACATTCTCCGGTATCACTTTTGACTCGTTGTCTCGTTTTGCTGAAAGGTAATTTGTTGAACTTTGCTATCATGCAAATCTCGCAATCTTTGATTGACTCTCCGAATTTGACGCTTTGCAGATTTTTGTTTCCTGGAAACATCCTCTGCATTGATTTCAAATAGTCTAGAGATGCATGTCCAAATCGTACATGCCACAGTAGCGCATTGTTGTTGGCTGAAAATCTTTCGTTTTCCTCATTAAATGGCGTTTCGTTGCCTATTAATTCATCGGATTCAATATCGTCTATATTTCCGAGTTTACGATCCCAGATTGATAGATCAAAGCTTAAATTCTGAGTCTGTGGCTTTACGGTCTCATGTGTTGTTTCCGGACTTTTTGAGGTAATTTCATTATGTTAAGAATCATCTACAACGGCTACCTCCGATACAGGTCCCGTACCTGTTACTATCGGTTCCTTCGGAGATACATCGTCAGTCGCATTTATATTGTGGGTTCCTTCTGGATTTTGTTTCTCTGCAAGTGAGGTTTTGCTCCGAGTCATGTATCTGAGTTCATTCTCAGATTTTTCTGTCGTGAGGTATGCTATTATTTTGTGCGTGTTTCTCTGGTTAATCAGCTGGTGCTGCTCATTAATTTTATCTACTTCTAATTCAATTATCCAGAAAGCTCATTATCCGTTATCTAATCGTTCGTTAAACTATCGTTATCTAATTTGAAGTCTACCGTGCCTGCTTCCTCTGAACTGAGATTAGCATGCACGTCTTTATTGGCACATTTTATATAATCTGCTTTGGTTTTATCGAATGTTTTAAATATCAGCTTGGAATTCGTTAGATGTTCAGTAGCACCTGAATCTGCCAAGAATTTTGTCAAAGAATCGTTATTTTTAACATAGTCCTTATCTACCAATAAATCTATTACCGGCATTGTATTGTAGTTTGTGGCGATTATCTTTGCGCCTTCGATATTACCTCTACGAGATTTATTGCCTCTATCACTTTCCCTCAATTCGTTCTCCTTGTCCTCTACCACCTTTACCCTTTTTACACGTTCGTTGCGACCTGTCTCTGTGGATTTGCGTTTCCCTTCAGGTCCGGCTTTATTGCTTGCTTGAGGGGGTTCCATATTCAAATTGTTGTCTCGAGGAAGAGTATTTCGACGACGACTTTTGGTGGTACAGCTTCGGCCTCGTCGGGCAATTCCTTTTAATATGTCCAGGCTTTCCACAGGCGTAGCATGTAATCCGACTCGAGGTACTGCTTTCGCCGCCATGGTTGCTTCGGTCATTATAGCTGTAGTTGCGCTTTCTCAAGTCTTGCCTCTTAGTGTGGAATGCTGTTGGCTCCACTTTTAGGTCCATGCTTTTCTCGGCCTCCTGTTGCACAACCAGGGCTTTTATTCGGTCGTATTTCAGCCTATTACCCGTCGAGCCTTGTGTATAAAGTTTACGGATCTCAAATCAGGCGTTGCACGGACGACCGCATTGTAGGCAAGATCCCTCTCCTCTTCCTCCGTGAGCGGTGCTTCATTTGATATGGCGTTATAATTTCTCACCAACACTTTAAATCGGTCCCAAAACTGTGCCGCTGTTTCGTTATATGGAATGTACCTCATGTTGTAGAGTCGCTGCCTAATCGTCAAAGGGGCTAGATTGGATTCGCACCGCTTTATTTCCCGGAGTTTATTCAGGATTTCCACTGGATCTGTGATCTCGCTTATTTTCGAATAATAATTTTGGTCCAGTCTATTTATTATGATATCTCTTACGTTATATTTATGTTTTTGTTTGGTTGCCTCATCTATTTCATGGTTGGTCTTTTCCTTTGGATCAATTACATATATCAGATCCAAGCGTCTCAGTTCTGATGTCAGATAGTCCATAAAATGATCCAGTCTCATTTGACTGGTCAATGTATATTGTCGCCTTGCTGGCTCTTGTCTGATTAATTGCACCAGCGTTTTCTCGCTCATATCATGCGCTACATTTGATCCTGAACCAGCTAATGTAGGATTATTGTTCGATTTGAGGCCCCCATTTCTCTTTATCACTTCTTTCATTAACCCGATCAATTTTTCCTGACTGATTCCCGTTATACGGTCTTCCCTGTCGGTACCAGCTTCTGCAGGGGTCGAAGTCGTCTTCGTTGTCTCACCATGCCTCACGTTACTCTGAGAATCTTGGCTGCTCGACGCAGGTTGATCAATTTTGTTGAGCTTCTCGTTGATGTTTATCAGAGCTTTCATTAATATAAGCTGCGTTTCCCTCATTTTATTATATGTATCAGCCATGGTCTCCTTCGTTTTGCTGTCTGTCCCCCGGGTCTCCAAAATCTCGGATTTGGAATGTGCTGGGCTAGATTTATGTGACTTGTCGTTGTCGGCGACGAAATAACCTTGCTCCTCTTCGTCTCTTTCCGACAGGAGGTCAAGGTTATTCGTTTCGCTGGACATTATTAGTCTAGACCTATTTCTTTCCTTGCCGTCAGTAGCTCGTATGACCACTTCTCTTTCATTTTTTCCTTAGCTGTCCAGTCTTCTGCTACATCAGATTTCCAAACCATCGCACATTCACGCAACTTCAGAGCGCACGGCGGATAAAGTCGCGTAAACAATGCAAAAGTTGAAAAGCTGACTTTTTAAGAAATCACTTGTTACTTTAATGAAAAAGTTTTTATATCAATTGAATACTCCATGCCCGATTCACTCCTAAATATGATCTTATCCTCTACATGGGTGACCACTATTTCCTAATTCGGATGGATCTTTCCGAATTCAAATTTCTCCTGGTGCGTCTTAAAGAACGCCAGCAATGTCAGACAGTCTGTGTGAACATATATGTTACTAGTTAGTCAACAGTGTATTTAAATATATTCTCCCAGCTATAATTAAATAATTCCTCTAGTGCAAATATTCTATTTTCTATTTAATCTCTCTCATTCCGTGCATATTCTCTGATTTTCTGGCATCCAAGAAACTTAAGAAGGGTTACAGATTGGTTTATCATCAAACTTTTAACCGAGGAGATATTTATGTGAGCGTACAAAAACCCATACACATCCGTGTATGTCAAAACCGCTGTATGCACAGCCAGAGGGAGGCCCCACTCCTTGTACATACACACACCGGCGCCAGTGTGTGCATGGATAGAGCGACACACACTACCTTAGTATAAATACCATACTGTTACAGGCCGAATTCACACCAAATTGTTATTCCAGCTACATGTAAGTGTGTGCGTACATATACGATTCATTCCCCTCGGCGATATTCAGACCCGAGATGTCCCCGAATCAAAGGGAAGCCCTTTTTTCTTTTCTCGTTTTAACAACGTTCTTTGTAATAGCTTATTCGGCAGCCATTTTGAGAACTTTTTTCTTTTTTTTTTCCCAAACTTTGTGAATTGCACATTTATTGCCTTATACTACTTTTACCCTCTACGGTGTTTATTAGACCGTACTACCAGGTTTTTACAAATATTCCTGCGGCAAACCGCTTATTACCATGCACATAGACTTCTATTCTTTACTTTTCGCAATATTTGCCATCTTTCCTCGCACTAGAAAATTTTCTTTTACCACACTTTATCAAACAACTTAATCACAAAATTTTTTCGACCTTATATTTTAACACGTTGCGCAGTGGAAGCGTGCTGGGCCCATAACCTTTTGTAGTATTAATTTAGTCGAAAGATTAAATGCGCTTATTAGTTTGATAAAATAATAAGTTTACTTTAGTTACACTTTTGGTCACGAATACAATCAATCGTAGTCTTTGTTATAATTAGTCTCTATATCTAAATCGTATAAGTTCGGCTTCGTTATACCCTTTCGTCTCTGTATCTCACACTCGAATGCCCCGCGCTTGTCCTTTTGTCTATGCATAAGGGATAGACGCTAGTCGTCCTAATGCACATGCGCAAGGGTCCCGTCGATAACTAAAAGCCGGTAAATAGGCTACTGGTCGATAAAGTGTTAAGAGGCGTACTTCCCTTCAGAATTAAAATCTCTCTTATCAAGCCAATCTCTTCACAAGCGTCACGTTTAGAGTAAACGGACGTCTCAAGAACTCTCAAATTGATAAGGATAGTTAACATCCAGCACGGCTACCTCGCTAGTCGAAGTTCACCCACCTAGTCATATCTGATGCTCACGCAAGGACGATGCTTGAAGGAACTCAGCTGACGCTCGCATATATCCGGAAGACTTTCTGGATTATCGGGAGGTCGATATCAACTCAAGTCTTTTATGGAGGACTGTTTCACTTTTGCTTGAATACCCGGAGTGAAAGCTCAACAACATATGCCTCCACTACCTGCATCTCGAGTCACGTCATCTTTTGTATTCGAGACGACAGGGCTTGATTACGCTGGACCAGTCTCGCTAAAAACTTTCCAGGGCAGAAGGGCGAAAAGCTTCAAGAATTGGATAGCAGTATTCGTCTGTTTCTCTATCTCTGCAATTCAACTTAAAGTCGTCTCGGACTAGTCCACAGAAGGTTTGTTCATGGCTCTCCGGAGGTTCACCATTCGTCAGGGAATACCTAAGACGCTTAGGAGCGATTGTGGAACTAATTTTTAAAGAGCTAACACTTAGCTAAAAGAACTATTCTTAACTGCTACAAAAGAATCTCTCAAGATCTGAAGACTTCTCGCAAATGACGGCACTAAATAGATTTTTAACCTTCCAGGAGCTCCTCATATGGGCGGAAAATAGGAAGCAGCGGTAAAATTCATCAAGTATCATCTCAAAAGAACTATCTCAGATACTCTGTTCATGTTAGAAGACTTTTCTACATTCCTAGCTCGGCTCAAGGCGTTCCACAACTCCAGA
>JACGTP010000907.1:0-10826 GCA_023678845.1 Mischocyttarus mexicanus
AAATCGTATACCAAGATGAAATAACTTTTTTTTCTTCATATATCCTTAAAATCCTGGATCGAAGCAGTAACCAATAAATTTGTTCTTCCTAAGGGAACGTAAACAGAGCAAAGATGATCCCTCCGCAAATCTCAGCGGCTTAGGCAAGTGATATATATGTAGTCTTATGTATAAGGTAGGCCATAAGTTGTTTCTAGGTTATGCTCCAAATCAATTACTCTTTTTCTCAGCTTGTAAAATTGCAATACTAAAAAAATCCTCTTTTAAAAGAAAATGATTAATAATTTGTTATCATTTAAGAATATTTTATCAACGAATTGATTAGAATTTGTAATATTTATTATCCAAAGAAAAACATCCCAAGTATTTTTTATTCTCTAAACTTTATTTATCCAATCTAAAGGAAAATATATTATTAGTATGCTCTCGTATTTATTTTTCAAAGTTGAAATTATACAATGGTATTGTAAATTTTGATTAAGGATTGAAAATAGTATAATACAGTATTGTATTGGGTTAACCTAAATTTTTATTAAATAATATCAACGTCATTTATATTTTAACAAAAAAAAATAAAAATAAAATAAATTTTTATGAATAATCTTCATCTATTTTGCAAACCCAATAGAATATATCGCCGGTACGTTTATTCGTTTGCATTTTATAATCTTTACATCGATTTAATTAATAATGTACTAATAATATGCATTTGAAAAAAAAAGAAAAGAAAAGAAGAAGAAGAAAACAAAAACATTGATTAGTCGTAATAGCTCGTACATATTATTCAATTTAAAAATCCAGAGTTGACCGCTTTTAATACAATTTCTCGCTCTTTTGTGCTACCCAAACGGCAAAATGGCGGAGGTCTATGTACGTGCTAAACAAACTATAGAAAAAATAAAAGAAAAGAAAAGAAAATGAAAGGACATCGAGCTTTCTCCTCGGGTATTTTCAACTCTTTTCAATTTCACGTTTATTTAGATAGAAAGAGAGAAAGAAAGAAAAAAAAAAGAAAACTTCCTTAATTATTTGGTTTCCACGTTGGAAAACGATATTTACGTCCTATCACATTTTTACACTTCAGGATTTTTCCATTCATATTTTTGAACCGTAAAATAGAACTTTTCTTCCTTCTCCTCCTCCTCCTCCTCCTCCCCAACCCCAACCCCTCTTTCTTTAGCTTGATTAAATTAGACGAGCCATTTTCTTGCGATAACAAGCGATCGAGTCGTGCTCAGGAAATTATGTACGCTTCATAAAGTAAACCTCTTTCTCTCCCTCTTCACTCTTTCACCCTTTTACCCTTTTTTCCACCCATCCCCTTTCTCTTTGATATAAAAGCACGTATCGAGAACATCTTTCTCATAGTTTTAGTTATCTTTACTTGGATTTTTTTTAATTTTCTTTTCCTTCTAACTTATTGTTACTCGATAGAAATGAATATTAATTCTTGATTAAATAATTATAAAATAGAAAAGTAGTTTAATTGTTGTTTACAATGTTAGAACGATATGTAAAAGAAATATGTGATGTACCAGTAGCGATTGGTTTAACGAACAAAAGTATTTTTACAAGGAAATAAGAAGAAAAAAAGATATTCCGGTACCGGGAATCGAACCCGAGCCTCCTGGGTGAGAGCCAGGTATCCTAGCCACTAGACCATACCGGATTTGATATCTTCCTTACTAAGTTTACAGTAACTTGCCCCTCAAGTCACGTGTATTCTAATAAAATTTACTTTTGTTATTATTTAAATAATAACAATTTTTATAATATCCTTTTTTATTTGTTTATTTAAAAATTACAAAAACTCTGACATTAATTTAATAGAATATTATTTTATAGTGTGTCTCTCTACACTCAGGTTTACGCAATCCTAATTTTTAATCTTTTATTTTTGTTACTAGGCTAACAATTAAAACTTTCTAGAATTCTTTAGAAACGTCGTGATAGTATTTAATATTTTTGTTAAATTTATTCTACAATTTGAAATTCCTTAGACATACGTCAAAGTATTAACCAAGGTTTAACATAAATGATAATATAAACGTGTGATATAAGAGTAAAATATTCGTGAAATCACGTAGGTCAAATAGCTCTCTGAGTTGAGATCGTTCTCGACAGGCGTAGGAATAAACAGACGTGTTTACAATGTCGACAATTTTGCCAAGGATGGACCCTGAAATTGCTGAGAGGTATCCTGCATGCGAATGCGAATGCGATGCCACCGTCCGCATAACACGAACCACGAATGTCATAATAAGAGATACCACAGAGAGAGGGATACAAGGAGCGAATTTCGAATGGATGGATCATGACTTGATTCAAATGCCAAGGATTTGTCCTTGATGTGGTTTACTCCATTAACTATCAACTACGTATACGTCAAATGAAAAATTACTCATTCAATTCGATATCCAAATTTCGTATCGAACAACAACCAATTTTTTTTTTACTTATCTTGCAATGAATTTTTCTTTATTAAATTATTAAACAATCAAGTATCTTATAATAAATTACAAATTAAGAATGAAAGTAGAGATAAGAGTTATATTGCAATAAACTATGACTTATGATAGAAAAAGTATAAGAAGAATATTGAAATGGGCACTTGTAGAGGAAGTTAAAATCTTGTGGCGTTGGGTTTAAAGAGACACTGATTGCATGTGTGTTTGTGTATGTGTATGTGTCCCTTTGAAAGGGAGTCCGGAAAATACACGTGTAAACGTGCTTTAAGTTGCATGAAAGAGAAGGACAGAAATAGAAGAGATAGAGAGAGAGAGAAGGATCAAAATTGTCGTGTAAAGCTTTCGAAAGCGTGCTAATAACACCGAGGATATATTTATACGGCAGACTGCTAAGTTTGAACATGCTCGTTTACAAAGTACATCCTCTCTCTCCCTCCCGTTTTCCCGTTTTCCCTCTTTCTCACTTTCACACACACACACACACACACACATACACACATACATGCACGTGAAGATGCACGTGCACACGTGTATGCGCTTTTGATGTGTCTGATAGGTATTACGCGTGGTCTGTAAACAACTACGAGAGTTACTCGAATATCCACGTGGAGAGTGTGAATTGAAAAATTCAAGGCTTGGAATGTTTTTTTTTTTTTAAATGGTACACTAATCTCTACATATGAATCATGATTTTTTTCATATTCCTATACGAATATGTGTTTTTTTTTTTTTATTTTTTCTTATAGAAATTCTTATTTAGTTTGTTATTTTATTTTTGTTTTATTATTTCGTTTATATTTTCGAGGGTTGGGTTTTTCAAAGTCGCGTCGAGAATGTAATTCTATGTATTTTATATAATTTATATAATTTTAAATAATATTTTTAATATAATTTTGTGTAGAATTTATTGAATATTATTTGACACGAGTTTATTTGTATTTGTTTTTAATGCAATGTTTTAAAATTCTTCAATATTTTGATATACAATTATTTATGATTAATGTGTTGTTTGTGATAAATTTTCTACAAATTTGAATGTTTGATCATTTTTGTAGAAACAGGTTTTCATAACGAAAGAATTTTTGAAACTTTCTATTACGTATAAGCAAATATGAATTGTTTCTAATTTATAGTTGGAGAATTGGATACGAATATTCATACGACTTCACGACACTTCTATGTAACTAATACTATTATTATTATTATTATGATTATTATATTACAAACGTAATTTATATACGCGAGTGTATATAACAGTGTTGAAACAGAAACGTTAACTTGGTAATTGTATTTGCAACTAATCAAATGCAAAACTTCGACTAGTATGTGCATACATCTCTAGAACTTATATTTCGACGTAATATTGTTTATTTTTGATTATAACAAATATATTAACATAGTTTAATAATTTCTACATTTACTAGGAATGTTAAACAAGAATAAGGAATAAAATATATTAAAAAATATAAAAAAGTAAGAGTAAAATAATAAATTATTAAAATGTTTGGTAATAATGTGTATTTAATAATTCTCAAACTTTTATTGAAACTTTAATAATTCTTTTTCGTTGTTATTGTAATTTTTTTCAATAATATTCTAATTTGAAAGAAAGAAGATTATGATTTTTTTATGGAAAGGAAGAAGGTAGGGAATACCTTTATCGATTTTATTTGATTTAATCGAACGAAACCAACCAACCAACCAACCAACCAACCAACCACCGATATTGAATTTGAAGACAGTAGAAAAGCAACTTCAAAGCAACGACTAATTACTTGCCGAACAACTATTGGGTACTCCCATTCGTCGTTGTAACACTTATTATTACTCGAAAGTATTATAATTAATATTCTCATAGAAAACATTTTGTAATCCTTTCAAAAATGTTTCCCATTAGGAACTAGAAAAGGTAAGGTTCAATACAAGATTCTAATTGTTCGTCTTGAAACTTTGTCAATGCGTCAGAACGTTTTTATCCTCAAATTGAAAATCATTATTTTTGAATCGTCGAAATCAATCTTTGCATGTCGTCTGTAGTCTGAACAAGAATTCTATTTGTTTCAACTTCAGATTTCTTTAGAATAAAGTAATGCAATAAAATTCCCCATGAAAACACTTTATTTGGCAGAAAAATAGACACTTTCAAAAGCAATAAACAAACACGTGGCTGATGCTACAGTGCAATGACATAGACTGAAATTGAAGGTTGCATGCAGTACTTCCTTGCAGATGCAATTACCATTCGAGAATTCCATGAACGGAGTACTGCCAATGCAATTTTTTACCAAACGCCGAGAACTTATTCAAAGTCCTAATATTAAGTCAAATCATAGATAACTTCAAATTTTGTTTAGTTTTATCAGATATTTATTTGACTTTAATTAAATAACCAAAATTATATGCACCACTATGCACGGTAATGAAACACTGATTAGAAGTATTCGTTAAAACCACGATGATTTTCTATCTATCTGTTAACATTTAAACCAAAACTAATACTAGGACCTTGAATAAGTTCTCGCCGTATTTTTTTACAAAATAAAATCTTCATTTAAAATATAAGCTTAAAAAATATAAGAAAAGGAAGGGTTCAATGTGAAAGTTTAAGGTTTAATACAAAGTTCTGATTGGTCGTCTTGAGGTGATTTAATTTTTCAACAAACGCCGAGAACTTATTCAAGGTTCTAATAAAATTACGAACACGTTGGGAAAAGAAGATAAAATAAAATTAATTATTTTTCGTTCGTGATTATATATCTTTTTTTTCCTTGTGTGTATGTTTGTTGTGTATGTGTGTATGTGTAGGTAACACGTGTTTGCATTTAGGGATAGGAACGTTGGTAACGTTGAGTGAGTAACAACGTATGATGAGAGAAACGTGATGAGAAATAATTATTAAAGAGAGAAATCATCGTACCGGAAGAACGCACATATGCGCCTTTCCATTTCCGACACGTTTGATATTATTATTGTTATTATAATTATTATATTATTATTATTATTATTATTATTACGTGTCGCGTGGTCGTATCGTAATAAAATTCATTTCGTGCCCCCCCCCCCCCACTCTCTTTGCCCTCATCTATTTCTTTCTATTATTTTTTTCTTTTTTTACATAGAAAGGTATTTACAGAAGGTTATTATTGCTTTACGTAGGAAACTTTTTTAATATCCATCGATCGATGTTATACTGTCATTCCTAATTTTTTTTTTTTCTTCTTTTTAATTCCATTTTTGGGGGATAAAGTTAAAAGAAAACACACACACACACACATACACACAAGCGCACGTGCTTTTAGTATTTTTTAATTTTAATTTTTCTGTATTAAAATTCATATCGAAAAGAATTAATTTATATTCTTAACAAACGGTTCAAATCCTACAGAAGGATGAAAAATGCTAATAATTTCATTCATATATTATTATATAATATAAAATATAATTATTATAATATTTTAATTATATAATATATAATATTATTATATAAATAATATTATTATATATATAATTATTATAATAATATTATTATTTTATAATAATTATATTTATTATTATTATTATTATTAAAGCCCTTGAAATTCAAGTTTAACATGTTCCGTGCTACGTGTACCACCGGTGGTACACGTCAAACTTTGTCTTCAGGTCCCGTGTTCCACCGGTGGTACACACATACATATTTAACGCGACTGATAACAAACGTTTATAAAATACTATAATACAAATATATGACAAATTTAATTATGTTAAATATACTTCTAGCAAAATAATGAAGTATTAATGATGCAATGAAATATTCTGTGATAATGTAACAATCTTTAGTGAAAATATCAAATTGCCTGAACGACAAGTCAAACAAAAATGGTTTGGTTAAAGATAATCGATTTCGGAATAGAAAAGATCATATCGATAGTTAATCCGAGTTACTATTATTATACTAACCCACACATTTGAACAGTGTTAATTAAGGGTATTTGGAGTTTACACGATAATGGGATTTCAAGTTTTCTCTATGCTCATAACTCGATTACGAACGAGCCTAACAAAGACAGAAATAGATCGATAGATGAATAGATAGATGAATAGATAGATAAAGATAGGAAAATAGGATGAGAAAGATGGTTAATAAATTCGTATTTACTCTTTCTTTCCATGAAACCCATCATCACAAACAACCCTTCTTTCTCTCTCTTTTTTTTCACTTTTACCTTTTCACCCTTCAACATAGGCCCTACCAGTTCCATCTCGACCATTAATTACGAGGAGATGCAGCACCGAGACTACCGCAATGCACTCGAAATCTCCTTTCGCATTAACGACCACTCGTTTCATCTTTCTCTCTCTTTCTCTGTCTTTTATTTTCTTTTTTCCGTCAGGTTCAACAATTTCTTGCCCTGTAGATCCATAAATTCTCCAACATTTTATATTCCGATGTGTTTTTACTATTTTCGTATAACTTAAATAGAAAAAAACAAAAATGAATTTTTTTTTGTCTATAAAAAATACTGCAAATTATAAATAAAAAAAATAGAAGAAGAAGAAGAAGAAGAAGAAGAGTTTGTGTAATAAAAATTACAGTTATGTAATTGTAAGATAAAAATTATTCAGAATCAGTCAGAATTTCGGTGAAATATTGTACTCTGTTAATTTTTATTGTGGTTTTTTTTTATGGAATTACCCATATTTAATATTTTCTTGGTTACTTTGATGATATTAATGATAATGATAGTAATAGTGGTATAACATTTGTGGTACCAGCGGTGATTTGCAGAATAGCTAGCACCAGACGATGGAATTTTTGAGTCGGGAGGCCTGCGACGACGAAAGTTATGCGAATCGCACCGACCTTCTGGAATTTCAATTATTTTCGATTATTCTCGTGGTTATGTAAAATTGAAATTCCACGAGAGTTTGTATAAGACTAGCATAAGTCCATTGTAATACAAGTTATAAATCTTTATACTTTCGGGACGAATCTAAAGACCATATACATTAGACGATTTTAATTAGAAATTATAAGAAATGTCGTTGTCGTGGGTTATCGGAATTGTAAAATGAAGTAAAAGATAAAAATACGAGGTGTGATCAAAAAGTAAGGAGACTTGTTTGAATTTTGCAGGACACATACAGTCGATTTTTGTTTTATTTTTTTTCTTGTGTTCGTAGACTCGTCCTGAACATATGTTCATAGTTTCAGTTGTATAGGATTTTTTGTTCATTTGTGAGAGGCATAAATGTTAGAAGTGTTTTGCGAGTTCGATGATTTTCTGCTATCGAAAAAAATGGCTTTGGTTTCGACGTCATAATCATATACCCATGATTCGTCACCAGTTATGACCCTTTTGAGAAAATCAGGATCATCATTGATGTCATTCAACAGCTCCAAAGCGATCCTCGTGCGAAGATTCTTCCGGTCAAAATTAAGCAGTTTCGGAACAAACTGCGCTGACACACGTCTCATTCCCAAAACATCCGTCAAAATTGCTTGCCACGAACCAAACGAGATGCCAATATCATCGGCAACTTCTCTAATGGTGATTCGACGATTGTCCGACACTATTTTCTTCATTTCGTCAACGTTTACATCAGTTTTTGACGAGCTGGGAGCGTCCAGGGCGAGGTTCGTCATTAACATCTTCCCGGCTTTCTTGGAAGAGCTTGTACTACTTATAAACATTTTTTTTTACTCAGAGTACACTCACCGTATACCACTGTCAACATTTCAAGTGTTTTCGAGCACTTAATTCCATTTTTTAGACAAACTTTCATGCAAATTCTTTGATCCATTTTTATTCGACAACAGAAAATCGCCGAACACGTAAAACACTTCTAATCTTTATGCTTCCCACAAACAAACTAAAAAATGCTATATGGCTGAAACTGTGAACATATGTTCAAGATGAGTCTACCAACATAAGAAAAAAAAGAAATCGAAAATCGAGTTAAGGTATCCCGTGAAATTCAAACAAGTCACCTTACTTTTTGATCACATCTCGTACAGGATTTTTTTGTTTGTTACATTTGCAGTATATTTCTTAGAACACTCTTCAGAAGTTTTTTTTTTCTATTTCGGTCGTCTCGAATAAATTTTCTATGCCTGCAAAAGACGACGTCGACTACGAAGAAGACAACGACGACGACAAAACGAGGTTACTGCTGGTTGGTTGGTTGGTTGGTTGGTGGTGCTTTTCAATGTTATTCACGACCTACTCGAAATCCAACTCGATTTCTCAGCTATTCACTTTTTTTTTTTAGTTTCTTATACATTCCTGCAACTTACTATTTCTTTACTCTTTAGTTTCAAAGATTTTTTTTCAATAATAAGCGATTGAATTAATTTATTGATAATAAATCCAAACTATGAATGAATACAAAGAAACCATTTTTGTATTAAAAATAATAAAACAAAGATAAAAATGTATTTGTTATATGTTTATTATATTATTTATTTTAAATAAAAAAAGTAATATTTATTATAATATAAACAATCTATGAAGAATTGAATAATCTTTAATGCTTGAATTAGGTCAATAACTCTTTCGAATTTAGTCAAATACCAATATTCATACAAATATCTTGTATTTTTTATTCGGTCAATTGAGTTTTAATAAAACAGAAGAATATTTTATCTAAATTAAAAAATGATTAAAGAAAAAAGATAATAGCTATGATGTAAGTAGAAATAGTAACTGTGTTAAGAATTTTCTGTCGCAGTTGTATCTGAGAAAAAAAAAGTCAAGTAGGATTAATGTTGGTCGTGTAGTTGTTGTATTCTAAGAATTAAGGACATTTGTAGGAGAAAAGGTGATCCATCGTCGGCTGCAAACGGTGGCCGACATTTTCTAAATTGACCTAGACTGGGATAAAAATATAAAAAAAAATAAAAGGAACATTCTTCTATTTTATCTTCAAACAATTTTTTCTCTATTTTTTAAAGTTATTTAATCGTACTAATTTACTTTTTATTTCATTGCTTTCTTGTAAACTTATTTAATCGTACAAATTTACTTATTATTTTATTGTTTATTGTAAACTTATTTAATTGTAAAAATTTACTTGCTATTTCATTGTTTATTGTAAACTTATTTAATTGTAAAAATTTACTTGCTATTACATTGTTTATTGTAAACTTATTTAATCGTAAAAATTTACTTTTTATTTTAATAGTTTTTTTAATTAAATTATTTAATCGTAAAGACTTAATCATATTTAATAATAATTAAATACAAGTTTATTTAATGTAAAAGACCATATAGGAAGAAATACGAAATGTTTCAAGTGTCAAGATGAGGTTTTATCGACCATAAGGCTGTTAATGTCTCTGGCACGCACGGATTAACGTTTGCAATGCTCGTGGAATTTACGACGATTTTCTCGTCAACCGGTATTTCTCTCTCTTTCTCTTTCTCTCACACACACACACACACACACTTCCATCTACATAACATAAACACAGATATGTCTTATGTAATAGAGAATTTGCTAGGATTCACACGTAATTCAAAAGGAGTCCTCGAAACGTCACACTAATTCAAACATCTTTTATTTTATTTTATTTTTCATTTTATTTATTTTTTTTTCTAGAAATATAAATCAAGCAAAAAAAGATCTTTTCCTTTCATTTTTATATTCTTTCTTTTTCTTTATATTTTCTAAACTTTATAAACAACGTTATCACCAAAGGAAAACGGAAACGAAAGGAGGATAGATAACGAAATGAGCGTAGAAAACACGATTACTGATCGAAATTGGCGGGGAATAGAGAAACTCGTTTTCGCTATTTCAATTTCCCTTCACGTTTATCGTATTTCTCCAAAGTCCATTTGCTTATTGCATTAAACAATATAAACAGTAAATTTAAAAAGAATATTTTACAAGGAAAAAAAATAAAGAAATACAATTTGAATACAAAAACTAAATGGGCAGATTGAAAATAAAAACAATCAATAAAAGATAAAAATGAAGAAAAAGAAAAGCAAGAGATTAATTTTAAGATTGGTTAAAATTTTTTACTGATGTGTTTTAACCACTTGCAATGGAAAGACGTACCACTTACGTCGTAATCCTTTAATTCTTGTTTTTTTCTGTAAGAAAATGAATACAGCAAAATGCAAGAAATTTTCCTTTTCAAAGTTTCGATTAGATGTGGCCAGAGCAACTATTACAAACTGTACGTATTCCCGATTATAAAAAAACGTGGAACGATGTCTGCTGGAAGCATACCCGATCCGTTTAGAGTCAAAACAATGTGTGACATTTCCCGAGAAAAATTCCACCCATGAATGGCAAAAAATCCACAACGAAGGTGTAGAGTGTGTATTAAATACAAAACACCAAGTGAAATTATATGGGAATGTAAGA
>JACGTP010000908.1:0-15998 GCA_023678845.1 Mischocyttarus mexicanus
CAATTTCAATGGATGAATGCATTAAACTAACAAGGGCTAGGACAAGCTGTATATCCCCAGATTTTTTTGAAACTTTACACACTTGTAGATGTTGATCAGTATTATCACGTACCGGTTAAAGTATGTTTGAATAATCAACCCTTTTCGCGATATCGACCGATAAAAATTGGAATAAAAACAAAATATTCATATCTACCTCTATGTTGCCATATTTAGCACAAGCCGCTGATAGGCAAGTGGCTAAGGGCACAAGCTCGTAATCGTGATGCTGCGTGTTTGAGTCTTTTTAGGTTTTTGAGTTTTTTATTTTTTTTCTTTAAGTTTTTATGTTTATATTTATTTAAAATAGTGTTTTATATATTTACTTTTTTTTTCTTTCGACAGTATGTTTTATTACTTTTATGAAAATTAAAATGTAAAATATGTTATATTTTTGTCTTTGGATCGCAAGACCGTACTGTCGTATAAAAAACGATATGCATTTGTTTCTATCGCGCGTTTGTCTACACCAGTGGTTCCCAAAGTGATCCTTACGGACCCCCAGGGATCCCTAGACAACGTCGGGGGATCTGCGCAAGGTTTAATATAAATTTATTATTATGAAAAGAAATTACACCCACAATCTCATTACATGCAACAAGTGACAGGAATAAGAAAATCGACTAAAAAAAAAGGTTATAATTTCAATAAATACTTTTTTAACAATTTTTTTTTAAATTTTTGTCCTATGCCTTATAGTAGCTCTTTCACTTGGGGGTCTATGGACAACTTTTGACTATAAAAAGGGTTCCATTGACCAAACAAGTTTGGGAACTAGATCCACAATTACATTAGTAGACTCGTAAAAGGAGACAGGCTATGAATTTTTTGTCGGAAAGTAAACAATAAAGAAAGTTGTGAATATTGAAAAATGGGTTGTATGTATATTATAGGAAAAGTCAATAAACTACATGGTGATGTAGTAACGTTATATACAAGAAATTCTAAACTTAATTTCAAAAACGGTAATTTAATCGCGCATGGTAGATTTAGCGTTAATATTCTTCTGGTTAAAAGAAGATGATTAACAATATAAATCACTATAAACAAAATGGCTGTACCCATAATACTGTTCTTGTTATCAAATGCAGAATTTGAAGCCACGTCACTACAAGCCACGTCGTTCTACAAACGAAAACATACCGAATTGTGACCTAAAAGTTGTGTTTAACCAAGACCTTAATTTTTGTCCTTTTAGAATTTCAAAAAGTTGATTATTTGCTTCTTGGCTAGCTCAATTAACAAATGCCGCAATTTACCATTTTCTTTAAAAAATTCCCCTAGCCGTAATAAATAATATTTATAAAAAGTAAAATTTACGTATTGTTTTTTTGCTCTCTTATAATGTATAAAAAAATCAGGAACGATATGAGATTAAGGCTCTTTGTGGTGCAACTAATAAAAAAAAAATTTTTTTTAATTAACTTTTGCTTTTTGCATAACCTATTAAAAAAACCAAATTAAACGTACTTATAGTTAATAAAGTAATGTTACTTGTTCATAAATTTTATGAAAATATATTAATGTTAACTATTGAAAAACATTACGTACAAAAAAGCGTTTCCAGAATGTTGTACTTTTACGCGACCGCTATTTGCAAGTAAACTATTGCGATTTTGCATTTCGAACTGTTTCCACTATAAAGGCAATTTCATAAGGAACAAATTATTCCTAGTAAAATTTTGACCAGAAACTATTAGTTTGCGAGATATAAGTCAAGATTTAAAGAAAAACACGATTTTTTCCGTTTTTTTCACATTTTGATTTTTCAGACGAGTTCCTAAAACTTTTTGGCAAATGCTTTATTTATCTGTTAATGTAGACCACTTACCCAACCTTCTGAAATTTTTTGCCAACTTATGGACACAACATGTATTTTGAGTCCAAACTCCGGCTTGTTTGACTGGACTATGAGTCGTTAGTCAGGAGTCTTATGTTAGATTCTTTTATGAAACCCTTCTTATGAATCTTATGTATCTTATGGAAAAGGGTTATTACGATTATATGAACCTTATATCTGAAGTGGAACGAGATAGAAATAATTATTTATAATTATTAGAAGTGAGTTTGTAACTCGCCATCGGGAATTGTTTACAATTGTAAGCCTTCTAAGATTGACAGAGGTTAGAAGAGAAAAGAAAGATACTTTAAATAAATACATATAACAAATTGAAATCTAATCTGTTATTAAATTTAAATAAACAAAAAAGAAAAGGGAAAAAGATTTATTTACATTTTTTCACATTATAGACGTATTTGAGAATTGTAAAATTAAATAATATAATAAATTATATATATAATAATATAATTTATTATAATAATATAATAATATTTATTATAATAATATAATAAATTATATATTGTAAATTAAATTATATATATATAATTATGTGCACTAAAATCCTTTTCTCCTTCTCTTTCTCTCTCTCTCTCTCTCCTTTAGTATATGAGAATACTCTTGTATTTACTCACTACCATTCTCGTGCTTACTTTCAAACCTTCATATTCATATTCCGCATTATTCGAGAATTTTACGTTTTCCACATAACAATAGTAACAGCAGTTTAGCATCGATAAGATGAAATAAAAGAGAAAATTACGACGTGATCGTCTTATATCAAACGAGAGCAAATTAGCCTCAGGAAACTTAAAAAGATTGTACTGTGAGTAAAAAATAATTATTTTATACAGATATATCATACCTTAATGAACCAGAATATAGATAATTCAAATTCCATTTAGGATTTTATTTTTATTTTCATCGACTAATTAAATAGAACAGACTTGGAAAAAAAACATTAGATGATAAAAAGTATAGCATATAATAAACATACGATGGAACTTGGCAAGGAAAAACAAGAATTTATTGTTACTAGCATTAATTATTTGAATAATATTATTGGCGAGATTGATGATCAACTTACAAAATTAGAGTCAAAGAAAAAAGTAAAAGGGACAAAAATGTCTGATTTCTCCGAAAAGGTAACAAAAAAAGATAATCAAGGTATTGAAGTTACACTAGATATAACATATTATAAAGATAAATCTACTTTTACCACTTATACTCGAGGAAAAGTGATCCAAAATCTAATGGAGTATTTGAATCTTGTAAAGTATTTCAACGGAAGCAATATAACTGTAGAAAAATTTTGTAACAAAGTTAAAATGATATTAAACCATCTTCCCATTGAAGAAAGAGGGTTGTTCATCAAATTAGTTCAGAAACGAAAAATAATCGGAGAAGCAAAAAGTATGCTAAACGGAATTCAAATTAATACAGCACAAGAATTTTTCGAAACTCTTTACATATTATTTGGAGATACAAATTCTCTTATATATGCAAGAATGAACAGGAACGGATGCATACAAGGACGAGATTCAGTATCAACATATAACATAAAATTTTTGTATGCTCAGATAAATATAATGGCAGCTGTTATTAACAATCCATTGTTATCAACGTCAAAGAAGAAATTTAGGTTATCGGATGAAATAAGAGGTGCATTAACGGCCTATATTTCTGGTCTAAAATACGAAATAAAAATCTTATTATTACTCAAAGCTTTCAAACCGGCATCTCTGTCTGATGCATTAAATATGGCATTAAATATAGAAAAACAACGAAACAAATCGTATCTTTCAAAGAATATGAATAATATCACAAGAAATGTCTTTCTTTCAAATTTAATTTATATGTGAAAATATCCAAAATATTATCTGAAAGATTATCTGAATTAAAAATTTGTAAACAAGCTTCTGTAATACTATACAAACAGTACATTAAAATAGAAAAGAAATCAATGTAACTTTATGTCTAACACTGATCCTTTCTCAAACATCTAACAATTTTAATTAGGAGAGCTGTGCCTCTACTACCTCACTTCAACCTTGCAAACATGTAAAGACCTGAACGGCCTGGAATACCATACAAAATATCTCTTTTGATGAGATCAATTTCTTCCAGCGCGATCTACTGATTTTGTGGTGTGTGTGAGTCGATTTGAATTTTCGATAACGTAATATTAACAGAATAAGTAATGTCTTTCTGTATTGTCATCAATTATTAGAACTTGAAACTATGTAAATAATTTAAGGTTAAATAAATTTTGTCGAACATTTCAACCCGTTTTCTATGGAGCATTATTCATGAGCACAATCGTTAAATTCAATACTCCTAATTTTTGTAAGAAGCATCTTAAAAAAGAAAAATACAAAAACAACTATTTCAAATTAAAGGAATTCAAGGATTTTATACAAGTTAATTTAATGTAAATAATAAACGATTCGATTATTAAATAGGATTTCAAAAAAAAAAGATAAAAATCGTATCATTAGTATCCAACGAATATTATTGTAATTGTAATTATTATAACGAATATTAAACATGAATATCATATGTATGTGTATGCAAGTGTATTCAAGGTGACGATGAGTACTTCTTTATGAATTTTGTTTTTTGAATTTTTGGTTTATATGATAAACACCCAGTTAACACAAAACGTTAATATGACGTTCGATTTAGATCATTTTTTTGACATAAAATTTTTATGAATATATGAGTAAAATCTGACGTAGAATCTTGCTGTAAATATTATGACCTTAACCTGATATAAAATTTATATCACGTTTTGATGTCATTTCTAAGTCCTAATTTTTACATATTATTTATGTCATAAATAAGTTAAAAACATAAAAATACGTTACCCGCACGCCAAGTGTTAAATATGACATATAACCTCTTCGGACTCTGTGCACATTGCACATTGCAATGTAAGTAATACTTTTACTATTACTCTCTACTCTATTTTTATCTCTCTTTTTTTTATTTTAACTGTAGCTACTTTTAAAGTAATTATAATTTTTCCAGGTGTGATATTGAAGAAATTCCCTACGTAGGATAGTGCTGCATTTTCCAAAACGGGTAGTAATTAGTTCCGATTAGGAAATCAAAGAGCTTCTAAACACAAGGCGAAGTGATGCAAAAAGATTAAAATATCATCTACTAAACCCCATACTATAAAAAAAATTGCAAGGAATTATTACATTAATAATAGAAATTACATACATAAGTTCATTATATAGATTTACAAACGAATGCTTTGTGATAGTCTTTGCAAGACGATAATTTTGAGTATTGAATCTGTAATATTATTTATTTTGTTTGTTTTCTTATTTTTATTGAGCTTTATTTGTAATAATTTGATTTTCAATTAAAGGATTTTAAAATTTGAAATTTTGCCGCCAAAAAAAAATATAAAAATCCCTAATATTCTGAAATTCCCTATACAATGCTAAAAAAGGAAAGTAATTTTTCAGTCAAATTTTGTAATTAATGTATATGACATCTATATGACATTGATTTTACGTCATATTTATGTCAAGTGAACATCAAATGGACGTCATATATAAATCATATTTATGTAAGAATTATTCGTCAAAAAGTGCGAAATAGAGACCTAAAAATGACTAGTTTTAGAACCAATTTCTTACGTTCAAGATTATTTTTCATGACGTCAAATTGACATCATTTTTACGTAAATGTGTTCACTGGGATGGTAAGCAGTCTTTGATTCTTTGCACATGCATTGTAATCACTTGTCATCTAAAACAATGTAAAATGACAATTACATTAAAACAATTATATTAATAGTACTTTTGAAAATTTTCATGGATTGCAATCTTTTTTTATGAACAATTATTTTTTGACAGACATAGTTCGGTAAAGATATTTTCATTTTATTAGTCATTTATTTAGTTAATTTTTCTATTTACACGTCTCCTTAACACGTTTTGCACCGATGATTCTTCAAAGAAATTTATTACCGACTACCCTAAATTTTTTCTCCTGTCATAAAAGAAAGTAAAATAAAATCACAAAAGAATCTTATTTTATTCAACGCTAGCAACAAATATCATTATAAAAACCAAACGAAACGTTGACGAAATAAAATCTTACAAGGAGAACATACCAAATTCATCGCCGGGTTTTGCTTAAAATGGCATGCAACTTATAGACCTTGACTAGTACATCATTATGCTAAATTATTAAACTCCAACCCTCAATCGTTTTTAAGATATTTGCGATTAAAGTTTAAACAAATAGTTGCTCACATATATGTACCAGTGTTTTGCTTCACTCAATATAAGTCGTCGGTAGTTTTTTTTTTTTTTTTTTTTTAAAAGAATAATTTTTATTTAGCTATAAAAAGTACAAAAATACGTAAGTAAAGAATTATCAAAAAAAAAACTTAACAATATTTGGTCTGATATGTATTACATGAAAAATAAAAAAAAGAAATAAAAAAAAAAAAAATTAATTAAGGACGTACGGACTTGAACGCACGACCCCAAAATACGAGTCTGTGCCCTTACCAGCTTCACTACCGACGACTTATGTTAAGTAAAGCAAAACACGGGTACATATACGTGAGCAACTATTTGTTTAAACTTTAATCGCAAATATCTTAAAAACGATTGAGGGTTGGAGTTTAATAATTTAGCCTAATGATGTACTAGTCAAGGTCTATAAGTTGCATGCCATTTTAAGCAAAACCCGGCGATGAATTTGGTATCTTCTCCTTGTTAGACCTGTGACAGAAAACTTTATAAATTAAACATATTTTAAAAAATATTTTAGTTACTTCTGTGCCTTCAGAAATGCATTTATGCATATACAAAATTTTCAAAAGCAAGTATTTTTAGCGACCGGCTAATAGCGGATTTGGCGTGTGTCGAAGGAATGGCATATCTTATAAGGAGTTGAACAAGGCGGGTACCCCCAGATTTTTTTGAAACTTCACACACTTGTAGATGTTCTTTAGTATTATAACGTACTGGTAGTAGTTCGGTCGAATATTCAACCCTTTTCGAGATATCGACCGATAAAAATTGGATAAAAAACTGAATATTCATACCTATTAGGTTGTCCCCTAAGTTTCTTCCGCGCCGCGCTATGAGTGACTTTAAGTGGTTGTGTTTATATAAACATGCAGACTTATCTCTTAGCCGTTTATGGCATCGGTTTCAGTCGTCCCAGAGCTCTTTTAAAGTACGTTTTGTTAGTGACAAAGTCTCTTTTACAATTTTTTCTGCACCGTTCAATATGGAGAGCCAAAAGAAGCATTTGCAGCATGTTATTCTTAATTGCTTTAAAAAAGGTAATAGTGCAAAAGACACTGCAGACGAGATTTGCACCGTTTACGGGAGTAGTACTACGACTATTAGGACCGTCCGCAATTGGTTTAAAAAATTTAGAGCTGGCAATTTCGACTTGAAAGATGAAGACTGCAGCGGCCGCCCAGAAACGACGGATACGGACATTATCAAGACTGTGTTCACTGAAAATCCACGATCTAGTGTGCGTAAGATAGTGGATGCTACTAATATTCCCAAGACAACGGTACATAAGCATTTAATCAAGATGGGATTTTCGAATCGATATGAAGTTTGGGTTCCACACCTACCGACGGAGACCAGCCTTATGAACCGCGTCTCTACGTGCGATTTGCTTCTCCAGCAACATGAAAGGGATCCTTTCTTAAAGAGGCTTATCACTGGAGACGAGACTTGGATTTTATACCAAAATGTGCATCGAAAACGCACTTGGTCTAAGGAAAATAGACCTTCAACTGTTGCGAAGCCTGGACTTCACACGAAGAAGATTCTTTTGTGCATTTGGTGGAACTGGAAAGGTGTAGTGTACTACGAGCTTCTTCCTCAAGGTGATACGATTGATGCTGACAAATATTGCAATCAACTGGATCAAATGAAAGCCGTCATAGCAGAAAAACGGCCAGAATTGGCGAACCGACGAGGCGTCGTTTTCCATCACGACAACGCAAGACCGCATGTTGCATTGGCTGTAAGGCAAAAATTATTACAGTTTGATTGGGACGTTCTACCTCATCCTCCGTACTCCCCAGACCTTGCTCCATCCGATTATTACTTGTTCCTCTCATTAAAAAATTCTCTCCGTGCTAAATCTTTTCTATCCATAAGCGAAGTAAAAACGCACCAAAATGAATATTTTGCAAATAAGTTTGAACAATTTTGGAAAAAGAGCATAATGAGGCTTCCTGAGAGATGGAAGAAGGTTATAGAACAGAATAGTTAATATATAACATAATAAATTCACCTTAAACAACAAATATCGTGTATTAATTTCGCATCAAAAAAAGGGAAGAAACTTATGGGACATCCTAATACATATCTCGTACCGCTCGACTCTCCCTTTGATTTAGTTTATGACCGGGTTCAAAGAATATTTCTGTATTTACTTATTATATCGCCGTGATCTCTCGGCGCGCTACATGAGTGAGTGTCGCATTCCTAGGTCTATCTTACAAGGTTGTTTAATAAAGATATTTCTAAGTCCCATATTTTCCTACGATATTTCCTTTATCTACCCTTTTCAGTTTATTGCTTTGAGTCGCCTAGTACTATGTGATCAATCCAAAGGACATAGTCGGTGGTCAGCACATGGCTTTTTAGTTGCGGCGGTTTTTGATTTATCTGAGTTTATAACTAACATTCCTTGGTCTATTTAATTTAAGAGTAATGTTCGTAGGGTAAATTCGTAAGGGAAGGTGTGTTTTGTCACGCCGAAAGAGGATCGATGGTTCCCATTGTATCGATATTTGTCTGTTCTTGTATGTCTTTTTCATCTAATAAATTTAACGAGTGATGGTTTCGACATTGGTTTATTTTTTCTACTTGAAAGTACATTTTATTGCTTCATTGAAATTTGCATAAATTACTAAAATTTGGCTGATCTGACCTTTATCTAAACTACCAGGTTTTGTCTCATTGGTCTTACATATTAACTACTATGCATTGTTTTATCTATCTTTCATATAATCCAATAACCGTATCGCTCGTAGTTTAGTTGAATTACTGCGAAAATAATATGAAAAAACGTATTAGGACCTCACAGTATGTTAAATGATTTCTTTTCCGCATGCACCAAAAATGAGATCACATAAACGACTGCCAATTTTCGACTATTGCTAAAATTTAAGCGTATGAACGGTGATCGCTTTTTTTAGTTCAGAACATAATAAAGCAAATTAAAAGTAAAAGCTTTAAAGGCTACAGCTATCGGCGCAAGGGGGTACCTGGAGGAGGGTGGGAGAGCGCGCGCATCGAGGAGTTTGCCGAGAGCACTGCCCTTAGGCAATGACGGAGGCAGAGATAGATCGCTATCGACTGTTAGGGAGGAAAGAGCTCTTTCTACGACACTGGAGCGAAAGGATCGATCTTGTTTGTTGAATAAGCGATAACGCGAGTCTGATCGGGAGTGTTCAATTATTTTGAGTCTGTTTTAGGGAAAGAAGAGAAGATGAGCTGGTCTCATCAGGAGACTGGAGGAAAGCAGTCTCATTGGGAGACCGGAGGAGAGCAGTCTCATCAGGAAACCAGAAGGGAGCCGGTTTCGTTGGGAGACTGGAGAAGAGTGGTCTCATCGGGAGACCGGAGGAGAGCAGGTTTCATTGGGAGACTGGAATAATAGTGGACGGTCCTGACTGACTGGTTGCATGGGCAGTGGCCAATGAATTTGTATGATTACACAGGAAGTAGGTAAGAGAGCTCTCTTATTTTTTCTATTGAAAAATTTTCTTATTGTTTCTATTGAATGGCCATTCAAATTAGCGTCTCTTAAGTAAGATTTGTTTATAACCCGACTTCGAGGGTTTTTGCTTGTATAATTTATGAATAAAGGCAGTCATTAATGAACTGGAGCTTGTTTGGGCTTTTCTCCTTATTTTGAAGGGGTTTTTACGCCTATGCAAGCTTTTTAGGTATCGCGAGATTCTGTGTTTTATTTTAGCCTACTTTACTCATTCCATCTAGAACCCATCCTTATCTCCTTTTCTAATAATTAAGATCTCAATGTTGGATCTCTCAACAAGTATGTTAGATAAAAGATTTTCCGCATATACTGAGAATCAAAGATTACGATGTTAAAATTGAAGCTCATAACGATGATCGCTTTTCAGAGTATTACTTTAAGAAGAAGTATCTTAGATGATAGCTTTCTCGAATATCCTGAAAATCAAAGATTAGGAAAAAAAAGCCGCTATTTGGCTAATGTTAAAATCAGAGCGCAAAAATAATGATACCTTTTTAGAGAATTGGTTTAAGAGGGAGCATGTTGGATGATAGGTTTTCCGCATATACCGAAAATAAAAGCTTAGTAACTACGGCCTATTTTAGGCTAATGCTAAAATTAAAGCTCATAAACAGTGGCCGCTTTTCAAAGTTGCGCACAAAGCGAAGAGCAGTAAAAATTAAAGCTTTGAGGCTAAAGCTAAAATTAATGCGTATAAACAGAGATCGGTTTTTGAAGTTTATCACATATCAAAGCGCATTTAAAGTTAAAGCATCTAAGGCTTAAGTCAAAAACTGGCCTAGATCTGATTGATGCTTCTTAGCTTTAAACCTACATCAAAGCTCTAAAACCAGGAACTCGTTTTAAAGTATTGTATTTAAAAGGAGTATGTTTGTCGATATCTTATTAGCATTTACCGAAAATACAGCCTAGGACCAATAGCCGCTTTTCAGCTAATGCTAAAATCAAAGAGCAAAAACGGTGATCGCTTTTTAGAGTATTTCTTTAGGAAGGACTGTTTTGCATTATAGCTTTTCCACATACCTATACTAAAAATCAAATCATAGAAACGACGATCTGTTTTCGACTATTGCCTAAAAAACAAGAATTAACAGTGATCGCTTTTAAGAGTTTAGCACAAATTAAAGCCCAATTAGGGTATAAGCTTTTAATGCTAAAGTTGAAATCAGGCATAGGACTGATTGTTGCTTTTCGACATTAAGCATAAATCAAAGCGCTTAAACGAAGTATTCGTATCAGAGTATTACATTAAGAAGAAGTATTTTGAATGTTAGCTTTTTAGCATATACTGAAAATCAAATCATAGCAACGACGGCCGATTTTTTGCTAATGGTAAAATCGAAGCGCATGAACAACGACAGCCAGTAAAAAAGGATTATTTTAGATTATGGTTTTTCCGCATATACCAAAAACCAAAGCCTAGGAACAACGGCCGATTTTAGATTAATACTAAAATAAAAGCGCCAAAACAATGCCGTTTTTAAGAGTTTATCATAAATTAAAGCGAATTCGAAGTAAATTTTTTAAGGCTGAAGATAAAATCAAGCATATAAAATAATAGCTTTTTTTCGCGGCTTTTCCACTCTTCAAGTTGGGACTCGTCAGCCCGAAAACGTAGCGATCAGTAGGGAGGAAAGAAAAAGAGGGTCACGACGGAGCGCGCGCACTTTGGAGTTAGCCGAGAGCGCTGCCCTAAGGCGATGATGGGGATAGAGAGAAAACGCGATCGACTGTTAGCGAGGAAAGAGCTCTTTTCTATAACAAGTGCACGAAAGTGCATGAGAAGAGTGTGTGTGTGCGCTGGATGTAAGAGCAAATAAGGCTGGTTGATACCAACTGCCTTGATCTTTGTGATCCACCGAAATAGGTATAGCTTACGGCCCACTTATTGATCCTTGTGATATACCGAAATAGGTACGGCCTTTGGCCTACTAATTGATTCTTGTGACCCACCGAAATAGGTACGGTCTACGGCTTACTTATCGATCACTGTGATCCCCTGGAATAAAGGCTGTTGCGACAACCCTTATTGGAAGAAAGAAGATTCGGAAAAAAGAAGATTGGAAGCGAAGAAGAGAAGAAGAAATGGTCTTGTTTGAGACCGGAAAAGAAGAGAAGAAGAGAAGAAAAGACGGTCTTGGTTGAGACCGGATAAGAGAAGAATAGACGGAGTAGAGGGACCAGTTGCATGGGCAGTGACCAATTGATTCGCATAATAGCACGGGAAGTAGGTAAAAGAGCTCTCTAATTTGTTTCTATTGAATGGCCCTTCAAACTAGTGTCTTATAAAATGAGATTTTTGTATAACCCGACTTTGAGGGTTTTTGTTTGTATGAATTATGAATAAAGGCAGTCATTAATTGACTGGGGCTTGCTTGGGCTTTTCCCCTTATTTCGAAGCAGTTTTTACGCCAAAGCAAGTTTTTGGATATCGCGAAATTCTGTGTTTTATTTTAACCTATTTTACTCATTCCATCTAGAGCTCATCCGTATCTCTATTCTAATATTTAAGAACTCAATGTTGGATGTCTCAACAGCTTTTGCTCGGAATTAATCATAAATAAAAGCGTAAAACCTATGATCGTTTTCAGAATATTACTTAAAAAAGGAGTATGTTTGATAATAGCTTTTCAGCATATACCGAATATAAAAATCGAGGAATAAAAGCTGCTTTTTAGCAAATACCTCAATCAAAGCACAGAAACGACGATAGCTTTTTAGAGTATTGCTTTAAGAAGGAGTATGTTTGATGATAGCTTTTCCGCATATACCGAAAATCAAATCATAGAAACGACATCCTGTTTTAAGCTAATACCTAGATAAAAGCGAACCAACAGTGATGACTTTTTTAATTTCAGCACAAATTAAACACCGTGTAGAGTAAAGCTTTTGATACTAAAGCTAAAATTAGGACTAAGTTTGATAGCTGCTTTTCGACAATAAGCATAAATCAAAGATCAAAAAACTATGATTTTTTTTCGGGGTATTGCTTTAAGAAGGAGTATGTTAAACGATAGCTTTTCCGCATATACCTAAAATCAAATTATATAAACGACGACCAATTTTCGGATAATGCTTAAATTAAAGCGCAAAAATAGTGATCGCTTTTAGAAGTTTATGTTAAATTTAAGCGCATTTGGAGTAAATTTTAGCTTAAGATAAAAAAAAACATTTATATTTGATGGATTCCTCTCGGCCTTAAACATAAATAAAAGCGCAAAACCTATGATTGTTTTTAAAGTATTGCCTAAAAGAAGAAGTATGTTTGATAATAGCTTTTAAGCATATACTGATAATCAAATCATAGAAAAGAAAAGCCGCTTTTTCGCTTTTGTTTAAATCAAAGTGCAAAAACGATGAGTTTTTTTCAGGGTATTGCTTTAAGAAGGTGTATGTTTGTTGATAGCTTTTCCGCATAAACGGAAACTCAAAGATTAAGAACGACGGCCGATTGCAAGCTTATGCTAAAATTAAATAGCAAATACGATGAGGCACCAAAAGTTGCGACATCCAACATTGAGATTTCAAGATTATTAGACAAGAGGTAAGGATCGGTTGGTTCTTGATGGAATGAGTAAACAGGGTAAAATAAAAACACAGAGTTTCGCGATAAAAAAAGAAATTGCTTCGGCGTAAAAACCCCTACGGAATAAAGAGGAAAAGCCGAAGCAAGCCCCAATCCATTAATGACTGCCTATTCATAAATTATACAAGCAATGTACGGTCAGTTTCAAACTTATATGATTAGCCTGCATTATCATGAACGCGCGTAGGCGCTTCATGAGTTTTCCCGTACACTCGCATCCCCACCAAGGGCGCTGCATCATGAAACCACGCCCAATAGGACCCATTTTCCGAAGCGAGCTATTCATTCTAATCCTAGACGCCCTACCGTGTAGACGTAAGGGATTTGAGAGCGATACAAGAATACTACAAAGATCTTTGTGCTAGACAAAGACCAACCGCCCATAAGCTAAGTACCTTTGTAACATCTTTCTATTGTAGACCTCTAAGGTCACGAGCTTTATACTCGCATCAGCGAACTTATCTGTGTATTAAATATCTTGAAGGGGTTTTTATGCTGAAAGGCTTTTCCCCTTTATAGCCAATAAAGGAACATCGTTTTTCGTCTGGCTCAACTACGTGTCTTATTTGTTATCTGACCCTTAATCCACCTCCACAGCTAATTATTATCTAATTGCGAGAGGATTCCGAATTGGAGAAATTTCGCCCATACACAAATCGTAAAACAATAACAACGATGATTTAATTTAAACCTGAAAATATATAAAACAAAAATATATTAAAATTATTGTATATTTTGAATTACGTTAGAAAGAATGTAATGTTTGAATGAATGTATGCGTGTTAGAACAATCTTTAATATAAGAAGGATGCATTAGAGTAGTATACATACTCTAAATAATTGTTAAATTATCATAGAAAATTAGTATTATAATTTAAATGTAATAAGTAAAAGTTCTGCATACCTTCCTTCTCGAAATCCACTGTTTGACTGGCTCGATATCATCTATCAAAATTGTTTCTTCGAATGTTGTTAACATGACTATCGGAGGGGATAAATTCTGTTTATCTCGAATATTATCCTCGTTATACATGCGCTACTTGTAGGAGATCTTATTTTATACGCATGTGCGTGCACATACAAGTTTAAATCTAACAGAAGATTTATCTGAAAGAAGTAAAAGTTAGGAAAGCATTTTTTTATGAATATTTCGAGCCAGTAGCGACATTCGGTTCGTAGCATTTATCTAAAAACATATAAATTAAAAAGATATCATAATTATTTTATATTTTAAGTAAGTTAAAAAGTATGTAATGTTTAAACAAATGTATATATGTATTTAAATAATCTTAAAGATAAGTAGAGTGTACTACAGTAGTAGACATATGCTAAATAATTGTTAAATTTTTAAAGGAAATGTATATTATAATTCAAAAGCTCAAAATATAAATTTATTAATAAATAAAACATTATTTATTAAAATTTGTAACACTTTGGGGTGTCCACAACTTTGGGAGGCCACAACTCCCCAAAGGAAACGTTTGGATTTATTTGAATTTGCAATTAAGAAATGATTAAAAACTACCTTTGTAATAAATTTGTCTTATTTGTATTGTCAGATTTTATAAGATATACTACTCTATAGTTCGATAATCATCTTATATGTCGAATTTTTAATATATTTATTTAGTAATTTCTATATGGTTACGGAATATTAACTAGAGAGTACTGCATTTTCACAGCCAATCAGTGTTCAGTCAATGGTGTCCGTGATGAAGATCGCAGAGAAGCTTCGGAGTTCTGTTAACACTTTACCGACCGGTAGTCGATTAATCGACTTTTATTCCACAGCGCTTAGCGACCGGTAGTCGATTTTTCGACTTTTGTATAGTCTCGCGTGACAGTCTAACAAGGAGAATTCACTGGGTTTTGCTTAAAATGACACGCAACTTATAGACCTTGACTAGTACATCATTATGCTAAAGTATTTCATCCACCTGAGCGCTCGTTTTTAAGATATTTGCGTTTAAAGTATCCTCTCCTTGTAAGCCGAAACTGAGCCGGTGTCTCGGACGCTACCGGTCGGTAAAGTGTTAATATCAGATAATTACAGAGTATTTTCTTACTTACAACCTTCTATTATATATCAAACGATAGCTAAACATAAGATTTATATACGTGAGTGTTGTCAAAGAGAAATATTAAAAAGTTCAAAAGATATCAGTGAAAATAAATTATTACTGTCACTCGGCTTCCTGCCAAATCGTTCACCAAAGTTACCAAACGATATCTTATTAAATTTTCCAATTTATTTTAACGATATCGATACTTTTGACTATCTCTAGTGATGCTTTAGTTAATTATTTTTCATTATTACGTCTTTATAGCTCGTATTTCGTATTAAATTAAATCTTCATCACATATATGATATATTTCGGTTTGTATGTATACAGTATAGGTAACTCTTACGCACTCGTTTACACACTAATATATTAGATTTTGATTTTTATTATACTAATGCAATCTTTTTTTTTACTTTTATCAAAGTTCTCACCATCAAGAGAGTCCAGCACGAATACATACGCCCAGTTCAATAATTGTTTTTGGTCTTTTATTTTCATAACCGTCGAGGTAAGCTTATTTCTATTTTTTATACCATAAAGAAATGAATAAAAAGAATGTAAGAAAAAAAAGTGTGTTTGTGAAGAATGGTGAAGGAGTAGAAGGGAGAGAAAAAAAATGAGAATAAAAGAGTGCGATAGAGAGAGAGAGAGAGAGAGAGAGAGAGAGAGAGAGAGAGAGAGA